>CAUYON010177875.1:0-35074 GCA_963573935.1 Arctocebus calabarensis | reverse complement strand
GAACTGCAAAACAAAAAAATAGCCGGGCGCTGTGGTGGGCGCCTGTAGTCCCAGCTACTAGGGAGGCTGAGGCAAGAGAATCGCTTAAGCCCAAGAGCTGGAGGTTGTTGTGAGCAGTGTGACGCCACGGCACTCTACCCAGGGTGATAAAGTGAGACTCTGTCTCTACAAAAAAAAAAAAAGAAGAAATTTTCTTTCTTTCTTTTTTGAGACAGTCTCACTATGTCACTCCCCCTTGGTAGAGTGCAGTGACATCAGCAGCTCACAGCAACTTCAAACTCCTGTGCTTAAGCGATTCTCTTACCTTAGCCTCCCCCTGTAGCTGGGACTTCAGGTGTCTGCCACAACACTCAGTTATTTTTATTTTGGTTGTAGTTGTCATTCGGCAGGGATGGGCGGGATTCCAACCCGCCAGCTCCAGTATATCAGTATATGTGGTTGGTGCCCTTGCCACTGAGCTACAGGCGCTGAGCCACCACCTATTTTTTTTGCTGCTATTGTTTGTTTTTGAGACACAGCCTCAAGCTGTCACCTTGGATAGAGTTCTGTAGCATCATAGCTCACAGCAACCTCCAATTCCTAGGCTCTAGCGAGTCTCCTGCCTCTGTCTTCTAAGTAGCTGGGACTACGGGTACCCGTCACAACGCCCAGCCATTTTTTGGTTGGCAGCCGTCATTGTTTGTCAGGCCCAGGCTGGATTCAAACCCAATAGCTCAGGTGTATGTGGCTGGCACCTTAGTCGCTTGAGCCACAGGCGCTGAGCCGGTTTTTTTTTTTTTTTTTTTTGAGACAGAGTTTCACTTTATGCCCTAGGTAGAGTGCCATGGCGTCACTGTTCATAGCAACCTCTAGCTCTTGGGCTTAGATGATTCTCTTGCCTCCACCTCCCGAATAGCTGGGACTACAGACACCTGCCATAAGGCCAGGCTATTTTTTGTTGCAGTTTGGCTGGGGCTGGGTTCAAACTCGCCACCCTCAGAATGTGGGGCCCTGTGTCCTGAAAACTGAGCCAAAAGCGCCGCCCTGTGGTTGCCATTGTTTGGTAGCCCTGGGCTGGGTTCAAATCCAGCAGCCCCTGTATGTGGCTGGCATCCTAGCCACTGAACTACAGGCACAGAGCCTTTTTTTCCTTTTTATTTGCTTTTTGTTGTTCTTGTTGAGACAGAGTCCACCTTATGCCCTGAGCAGAGTGGCGTCATAGATCACTGCAACCTCAGACTCAGGCTGTGGGCATTGTGCTGCCTCAGCGTCCAGAAGCCAGAAACATTTGGGATTACAGGTACTCACTGCAGTGCCCAGCTGGGCTTTCTTTTTCTTTTTTTTAATGAGTCGAGGTCTCACTCTCACTCAGACAAGTCACAAGTCTGTAACTCCTGATCTCAAGCAATTCTCCCACCTCAGCCTCCCACAGTGTTGGGGTTATGGTCATGAGCCACTGCACCGGATTGCTCTTTGTTTTTGCTTGTCTTTTTCCTTTTTTTTTTTGCAGTTTTTGGCCGGGGCTGGGTTTGAACCCGCCACCTCCGGCATATGGGGCCGGCGCCTTAGTCTGCTGAGCCACAGGCACTGCCCCTTTGCTTGTCTTTTTCATGTGCTCTTTTTTGTTGTGTTCCAACCTTTCTCTTTGGCCTTCATCTTACCTCTAGTCCTGTCTGGCCACTCCTCATGATCTGTCCCCAAGGGATCTTCCTAGCACACAAAACTGTTTTGGAATACAGATCCCTCATCCTCAATCTCCCCTACATGTTTCCCAGCTGAGATAACCTGGATTCTTCCATGCTGCTCCCTCCCACACAGCCCTCTCTGGTTGGAGGCCCTGGAGGCCCCTCCCCACTGCCCCCAAAGAGTCCTAGCTGGGACACCAGTCACCACCCCACACCAGCCTTTGTTGTGTGCACTGTCCCCCACCAATCACCTTCTGAACTCAGCATCCTCCTGGACAATCCTTCAACAGCCAGTGACCACTTCTTGTAGACAATATCCTCAGCCCCAATTATACTCTCCGCCAATCACCACCAGAGACTGCCCACCTCCATCAGCTCAGTTCTATATCTCATTTTTTTTTCTTTTTTTGAGAGAGAACCTCAAGCTGTCACCCTGGATAGAGTGCTGTGGCATCACAGCTCACAGCAACCCCCAATTCCTGGGCTCAAGCGAGTCTCCTGCCTCTGCCTCCCAAGTAGCTGGGACCACAGGCGCCCGCCACAACGCCCAGCCATTTTTTGGTTGTAGCCGTCATTGTTGTTTGGCGGGCCCAAGCTGGATTCGAACCCGGCAGCTCAGGTGTATGTGGCTGGCGCCTTAGCCCGCTGAGCCACAGGCGCCAAGCCCTATATCCCATTCTTTACCACTCTTCTCTGTCCAGCAGGAAGAGTCTCTCTCCAAGCCAGGCTGTCCACTGATTTCCTGGCTAAGAGTCCCATTAGGGGAGAAAACCTGAGCATGGGGTGGCATACAAGGTGGCTCTTGGTTTGCTGAGGGTGAGCATGCTGGGAACACAATAGTGGGATACCTCCCCTTAAGTCTGATCTTCCCAAAACATTGGACCTGAACAGGGCAGAAAGTGGGGCAGCCAGAAGCAGAGGGAGACAGAGGGTCACAGAACCCACTGCATACCCCCAATCTGAAAGGGATAAGGCTGGGCTGAGCTGTAAATTGAATCAGGGCAGCAGAAAGAGACCCCCTCCCTCCTCCACGGAGAGGTTCAGCTGGAGGATGTGGGGATTCGCCTGGAGCTTCCATGGGTTGGGGGCCAATTTAGCCTTGCCTGGGTACCCTGCAACAAGACCCCCAAGGCCTGAGGTGTCAGAGCATCTCAGGGCAGCCTCTGATAGAGAAGAGTTGAATCTTTTTTTTTTTTTGAGACAGAGCCTCAGCTGTCACCCTGGAGAGAGTGCTGTGGCATCACAGCTCATGGCAATGTCCAATTCCTGGGCTCAAGCGAGTCTCTTGCCTCTGCCTCCCAAGCAGCTGGGACTACAGGCGCCGGCCACAACACCCGGCCATTTTTTTTTGTTTTGGTTACAGCCGTCATTGTTGTTCGGCGGGTGGGGCTGGATTCGAACCCTCCAGCTCAGGTGTATGTGGCTGGTGCCTTAGACAATGAGCCACAGGCGCCAAGCCAAGAAGAGTTGAACCTTTCCAAATGGTTGAGAATGGTCAATAGTGTTTCTGCAGACTTGCTTAGCTGGACCCTGAGGCTACAGCTCCACAGTGACCCCCAAGGGGCAAGGGGGAGGAGCAGGGTCAGGATGCTAGAAGGGAAGCCAGGAGAAGGCCCAGTAATTGCGCCCCAGGCCACATGTGTGCTCCACACCCCGTGATGGGGTGGAGTGATGTCCAAGGCCTGGACACAGCTGCCCCTCCCTACCAGGTGCCCCGGGAGCTGCAGGCTCCACCAAGGGAGCTGAGAGCAGGCCAATGGTCCCACAGGGAGTGCCTGGTCGCTGGACACATGTGTCCCGCTCTGTTGTCAAGGGGGCAGGGAGATTGACAGAGAGAGGCCGGTATGTGGACCGGGAGGAAGGAGGGCGATGGAAGAGCGGGATCAGAAAGAGACAAAGTTGAAGTGCGAGGAACAGAGGACGGAGATGGGGGACGGGGTGGAGGAGTGGGAGAGGATGAGGAAAGGGGCCAGAGAGCTGGGAGTCCAGAGACGGTATGGGGACAGAGAGACAGGATAACTGGGACCAGGAGAGGGGGACAGGAAGGGAGTCCTAGGAACACAACTGGGGTCGGGGGCAGAGCGTTCGGGAGGAGGCGGCGAGCGTCGGGTGAGGGGATCTTGCCTGGCATGTCCCGCAGCGCCCTGAGGGTTCGCCCGGTAATTAGGCCTCGGCCCAGATGGGCCCCCAGTCTCGCAATCAAAATGTTAATTGGCGCGCCCCTCCGGCTGTGCCTCGGCCGGGCCCCCTGGGAGGGAGCCTAGACCAGCGGCGCGACCGAGGGGGATCCCCACCCCCGCTCCCACCACAAGCTGTGCCGGCTGCTGCTCGGCGATAAGGGGGCGGCCGCGCCCCGCCCCCGCCCTCGGGGAGCTCCTGCCACGCAAGATGAATGTCCTTCCGCTGCCGAGGCTGCTGGCAAAACAGCGGGTCCGCGGTCTCTGCCTCGCCCCGCGCTCTGCAGGCTGGGTCACACCCACCCTGGCCCTACCAGGGGCTGGAACGCAGCAGGCCGGGGATCGGCTTGCTGGCTGAGGTGGGGCGCTGAGCTCAGCATTCCCTGCGCGCCCCCGTGCTCGCGCGCCGCGAGGCCATCCCCTGCAGGGCCCGCCCACCGCGCGCTCTCGCCCGCTGTCCGCCGGCTCGCCGTGCTGCCCCGCACAAGGTCACCGCGCAGCAACGAGCACGCGCGCCTCCGCCTCGTGCGCGCTCCCGGCTCACAGGCGCCGGACACTCCCCAGAGCCACCCCGCGACCTTGGTTCCCAAAGACAGCAGGCCGCACGGGGGCGCGCTTGGGGAGCGGAGGCCGGAAGGACCGCGCCAGGGCGGATGAGGGACAATGGCGGCTCTGGGCCCTAATTGGGGACATATGTACCCGCGCGGGGCCATTGTGCAGCCCGGAGCCCGGGAGCCCCCGTGCCCCGGCGCCCGGCCATTGGACGCTGAGCCTGACGTCATGGGGACTGCAAACTCCGGGCCGGCGGCCTCAAGAAGGGTTATGCGCCTGGTTGCGGGAATGCTGGGGGCGGGAGAGAGTGAGGGTCAGCTGCAGCCGCGCAGAAGGGCGGAAAGCCACCAATGAAGCCAAATTTCTGGTGCAGGGTCATGGTAGCCCCTCTCCCCCTCCACACCCTGCTCGTTGTCAGGCCTCTGCGTTCTACATGCGCCTTCTGGGAGAGAGGCGTGAGGTGGGGAGGCCCCTCCAGCGGGCACGGGGTCAGCCCGGGTGACCGAATAGCAGGAGACATTGCAGCACAGGGCGCACGCAGCAGTGCCACACTGCGCTTTCGCTGTCTCAGCATTCGCTCCTTCGTCCTCCACTTCCCCCACCCGCCCCCGCAGATCCCGCGTCTCCAGGCCCTAGGCGGGGCGGGCTGGACTCGGCTGGAGTCCCCCCTGCGTTCCTCCCCATAGGACTCGAAGTTCCGGGCGCGTGAGTTCCCGTCCGGTTGACACCCCTTCAGGCCTGTTTCCACCTCTTCCACACGTCTGACAATGCCTCCGACCGCTGCGCCGCGGTTTGCCGAACCGCGCAGGGGAATTCCCCGCACTTGGAGGCCGAGGCATCCCCAGACCCCTCTCAGGAGACCCTGGTCGGGGTTCAACCCAGCGCAGCCATTTCCGCCGGCCTCTCCTCCCTCCCCTCCAGCCCCCTCCCCCAGCTCCTGAGCTTTAAAAGCAGCAGGCTGAGCCTGGCCGCAGGCAGAGGCGGCTGCAGGCTCAGGAGTCGGGCCCAGGAGCTGTCCGAGCGCCGAGCCCCGCCCCCGGAGCCCCTATCCCTCCCTCCCTCCCTCGGCCCGCCCTCCCTGCGCACCCCTCCCCCCAAGACCCCCGCCCCCCGCCCGCCGCCGCCGCCGCCGCCGCCGCCGCTTGCTCCGGCTGCAGAACAATAAAGCAAGCCTCCCTGAGACCCCTGCCGAGGACCCCCGCCCGGTGGTTGAGCCCCCGCGGACCGCCCCTCTCCGCCCTCGCCGCTGATTGTGCCCGGGCGCTGGCCGCGGTGCTGCCCAGACCGGCGCTGGCCGCGGTGCTGAAGCTGCGGGAGCTACTCCCGCGGCCGCCGCGTTCTCCATGCTGCGCGCCGCCGCCCCCGGTGGCATGGGGGGCCGCTGACTGAGGCTCCGCCGCGGCGGCGGGGGGGAGGGGAAGGGGGCCGCGGAGCCGGGCCAGCCCTGCACCCACTCGCAGCCTCCGGGCCCGGGACGGAGCCGCTCCCCCCCTTCCCCCCCCAGCCTCCTCCCCCGCCTGTCCAGGGGCGGCACTGCGGGCTGGGAAGCCGGGACCAGAAGAGAGAAGGAAGGAAGGAAGAAGAGAGGAGAGGAGAGGAGGGAGGAAGAAGAAGACGAAAAAGGATCCGGAGGGGCAGAGGAGCAGACGCAGGGCAGCAAGCAGGAGGGCAGCATCCAAAGGCCGGAGTGAGGACCCGCGCTGCCTCTGCTGCTCCTCGGATGGTGACGGGGCCCCGCCGCGGCCGCAGTCCCCCCGAGCCCCGGCTCCATAGGCCTACAGCGCCGGAACCTCGCAGGAATCATGCCCAGGTCCTTCTTGGTCAAGAAGGTCAAACTTGACACATTCTCTTCGGCAGACCTGGAGAGCTCCTACGGGCGCGCCCGCAGCGACCTCGGCGTGCGACTGCATGATAAAGGTGAGGCTGGACTTAAGCTGAGTGGAGGGGTCCAGGGCCATACTGGAAGGGGCAGAGAGCCAGAATGTGGGGTGGAGGGGCAGAACCCAGGAAATAGACTGGGGGACACAACCGACCAGAGGCTGTGCCTGGAGACTGCAGGGGGTGGAGAAAGGGGAGCCAGCGCAGAGGCAGGCCGGAGCTGGCGGAGGCTGGAGACGCTCTGGGGAAGGGCCAGGAGCAGGAGGCACCTGAAGGCACACACCAACCCAAACCCTGATACATGCGGGGATAGACACAGCCACATGAATGCCTGCCAACATGGCAGGACCTTTCCATGCAGCCACATGCAGACCCACACCCAGAAACCCAAGGTTTCTTCCTCTGTCACACAACTAGAACCCCTGCTACGGCTAGCTGGGGAATACTGGAGGCTCCAGGGAGTAAGCATGAGGTCCAGTGGGGCGCCCACCTGTCAGGGCGAAGGTACCAGCAGAGACAGCAGCTTCCCTGGAGCCAGAGTCAGGGAGAAGGCTGTGAGGAGGTGAGCCATGGGTAAGGGAGGCCCAAGGTGTTGGAGGCAGGGGGAGGTTCTTTGTGTAAGGGTGCCCAAGTTCAAGGACAACTGTTAGCATGCAGGAGATGGGGACTGGAGTGCTAGCAGCATGGGGTGGCAGAGCAAGTGTGACCTGCAGGAGTGAAAGCCTATATGGATCCATGTGACTGCATGTGGCCATGTGACCGTGTGCGCTTGTGTGTGACCCTGTGTGTGTGTGCTTGCCTGTGTGCCACTACATGGGACCATGTGACTCTGAGTCGGCTGTGCACCATGTGACTGAGAGTGTGTCCAGGGTGGCAGCATGTGTGACCCTGCATGAGTAGGTGGTGAGTTTGGGAGGTCAGCATACAGCCTACTCTATGAAGGGATTCTAGGGCTGATGCTGGCTAGAAGGCTTGGTTTTACCCTGAAGACCAGAGCCTGCATTGTGAAGGGTGTGCATTTGTGACTTTGAGGTTGTGAGATCCATCTTGTGCCTTGGGAACAGCTGCAATTGCTAGCATAAATGATGCTGCTCTCCAGCTCATCCTGTGAAGATGTCCCCTGGTGGACACCTCGGTACTGTCCTCATCACAGCTCTCCCTAGTTGCCTGTTGTGGAGCTTGGGAAGGCCCTCGAAAGGGGGGTGTGGGCAGAAGAGGGCAAGGTTGAACAGGCTAGGACCCAAGATTGTAGGATAACCAGAGAAAATGGAGGGAGAAGCAGAGTGGACATGGACAGAGGGGACTGGGGCTTGAGCCAGAGGGTAGAGACCAAGTCTAGTAAAAAGGAGCGGGGAGATGAGAGGGAAGTGCTGTGAGAGCTGGAGAACTCAGGCGGCAGAAATCTCTAGGACCGGTCGGAGAGCCTCAGGGACCAAGGAGGAGCGACATCAGGAAGGAGCGCAAGTTCTGGGGGCCTGGGCAAGAGCCAATGGAGGACCCGGAAAGGACAGGACGGTTGGGGTCCCTGGGCCGCGGCCCTGGCTTTGTGCGCGGCGGGTCTGCAGTGTGTTGCATAATCAGGGAAAACTGCTGAAGTGGGGAGAACCCGAGGGGGAGGAGGAGGGAGAGCGAAACGTCGCCCCTCCCCCCTGACCTTGAGGCTGGGGGGGAGGGGGACAGCCGCGCCTGAAGATGCGCCTCTCCCCTCCCCCACCCCGGGTGGGGCGCTGGGGCGGGGAAGGTGGAGCCTGGCCTAGCCCAGTCTCATCTCTTCTCTCCTCTCTTCCCCTCCCTGTCGTATCCATCCTCTCTGCCCCGTGGTCCCTCGGCCGCTTCTCCTTTGTCCTTCTCGCTGTTCGCCTCTTTCCCGGACCGCGGCGTCTCCCCGCCTGTGTCTGCCGTCTTCTGTCTCCCGCTGCCCCCTCCATCCCCCGCGTGTGTCTTGCCCGCTGCCCCATTCCCTTCCTGCTGTCCGTCTGTCCACCTTGGCCCGTAGGATACCTCAGTGACTACGTGGGGCCCGCGTCAGTCTACGATGGCGATGCCGAGGCGGCGTTGCTCAAAGGTCCGTCTCCGGAGCCCATGTACGCTGCAGCGGTGCGGGGAGAATTGGGTCCTGCGGCCGCAGGCTCGGCGCCGCCGCCCACCCCGCGCCCGGAGCTGGCCACTGCTGCAGGCGGCTACATCAACGGCGACGCGGCGGTC
This sequence comes from Arctocebus calabarensis, assembly GCA_963573935.1. Taxonomy (NCBI): domain Eukaryota; kingdom Metazoa; phylum Chordata; class Mammalia; order Primates; family Lorisidae; genus Arctocebus; species Arctocebus calabarensis. The sequence goes on along the minus strand of CAUYON010177875.1, from coordinate 26,598 downwards.
AGTGAGGGCTACGCGGCCGACGCCTTCTTCATCACCGACGGGCGCTCTCGCCGTAAGGCTGCCAATGCCAATGCTGCCGCAGCTCCCTCCGCAGTCTCAGCGGCGGCTCCAGACGGCGACTCTGGGGGCGGGGCGGGTGCGCGCAGCTCGGGTTCCGGGCCCGGGGGCCGAGGTGGCACGCGTGCCGCGGCAGGCACTGAGGCGCGAGCGGGGCCAGGGGCAGCAGGCACTGGTGGCCGGCACGCGTGCGGCGAGTGCGGCAAAACGTACGCCACGTCGTCGAACCTGAGCCGCCACAAGCAGACGCACCGCAGCCTGGACAGCCAGCTGGCACGACGTTGCCCGACGTGCGGCAAGGTGTACGTATCCATGCCGGCCATGGCCATGCACCTACTCACGCACGACCTCCGACACAAGTGCGGCGTGTGCGGCAAAGCCTTCTCGCGACCCTGGCTGCTGCAGGGCCACATGCGCTCGCACACCGGCGAGAAACCCTTCGGCTGCGCGCACTGCGGCAAGGCCTTTGCCGACCGCTCCAACCTGCGCGCACACATGCAGACGCACTCCGCCTTCAAGCACTTCCAGTGCAAGCGCTGCAAGAAGAGCTTCGCGCTCAAGTCCTATCTCAACAAGCACTACGAGTCGGCCTGCTTCAAGGGCAGCGCTGGCGGCGGCGGCCCCGCGGCCCCTGCGCCGCCACAGCTCAATCCAGTGCAGGCCTAGGGCGGCGGGGCCTCCGCCAGCCAGGTCGGCTCTCAGCAATACGGGCCCCCAGGGAAGTTTCCGCTGGCGTCCAGGAGGAGGGGCCGGAGGGCGGGCCCCTCCTTACAGCAATAGGGGGAGGGGGCGTCCGGTCCCACCCCGCCCTGCCCGCCAGGGGCCTTGCCGGCCTCTTCAAGCAATAGGGTCCCGAGGGGAGACCCACCCCAAACCCCTTCCCCTCTCCTCCAGGGTGCCCCAGGCTTTCTCCCAGCAATAGGGTCGAGGAGACCCAAACCGAACCTCATCTCCGAGTTGGGTCTCTGAAGCCCGGGGTGGGGTGAGGTAGGGAGCGTCTTCCTTCTCCCTCCTCTGCGCCCCTGGATCGCGCCGCAGAGACTCAGGTCTTCCCCACCCCTTGCCAAGCCTTCAAGGGCCGGGCCTGCGGCCCAGACGTCCAGGGAGCCGGTCCCTCCCGGCAGCAGGCCGCGGGAGGAGCAGGAGAGGGGCGGGCCTGCCGAGGCCTTTCTGCCCCCCCGCAGTCTTCGCCGAACTCCCAAGGAGTGTTAGACACGTTGGGATCGGGGAGGGGAGCGTACGGTGGCGCCCCTCTTCCTCGGGGTTGATTCTGGGGCCTCAGTCCGAGCTGCCCTCCGACCCTCGCCTCTCATCCTCTGCCAAATCTGAATTCTTCCAGCCCAGCTTCCCGGGCGTTGTCCTCCATGACGAATAATAACGACACATATCGAATCGCATGGACTTAACCGACCTCCTTAGACCCTTTTCCCGCCCTGCCTTGGGGCTCCCTCCCTCGTGCCCTGGGCATTCGGTGTTGGAGGTCGATTTCCGGGGCCCACCAGGCGGGCCCGGGCACTGCCCTCTATACATCTCTCTGTATTCGATTTGCGGGTAAAGCCCCTGGGGGGTTGCGGACGCGTCGGGTTTCTTTCTGTATTTGTACGTTTTATTTATGAACGGATTGCACTCGGGTCAGGGAGGGGACGCTGAGCCCCGAATCCTTCCCGCCGACGCGAGAGGCAGGGACGTCCAGGATTACTTCTCCCGCCCCCAAGGCCTGGCCCTCGCTGGGGTGTCCCCAGGGAGCCTCAGGCCCCGCCTCTCGGAGGCCGGCCCCTCCCCTGAGTACCAGGCCCCGCCCCCACTCGGTTGCCAACTTTCGCCGGTCTATGCCAAAGCCTCGGCGGCGACCCCGCCCCAAGGGCCCGCCCCATTGGCCGCCGCCTTTGTGACGTCACTGCATGCAGCCCCACCCCCTCCTCCCTAACTGACCCGGGGCTGCCGGCTCCCTCTTCCTCTTAGGTAGTCCGATGCCGACTATAGAGCAATAATGCGCACTGCATGCGAAGCTGCCGCCGCCTCTAGAGTTACTGAGAATCAGGTATCCCCTCTTCCTATCCACCCCATAGGCCCTAGATCAGGGACGCTGCGCGGGGCCGGCCGCGCAGACTTTCTTCCTCCCCCTTTCTTCCTCGCCCCCACCCCCCACGGCAGAGCCCGGCAGGTATATTGGTTCTGGGGGCAGGGGTGGGGTGGCTGGACCTACGACCCTTCCTTCAGTCATCCATCACTCTCCGACCGTTCATTAGGCACCTACTATGTGCCAGGTCCATTGCTGAGTCCGCCAGGGATGCGGTGACCTGCGGCGAGGTGCATGTGCGCGACAGGGGGCAGCAGGCTTGGGTGGCCCAGGAAGGACACAGATGCAGAAAAACCAGGTCCCTATGCTCAGACTCCCGCCTCCTCCTCTCCATCTCAGCCTGGTCTTTGCAGGGCGCACGTGGGCTTTGACTTGGGCTTTTTGGGCCCGGCTGAGGGGGACAGATCTAGGACCCCAGGGCCCAGTGCCAACGACCAGAGCTGCCCATACAGGAGTCCAATCTTGTGATCCTCTGGCAAACATAGCTCTGCCGTGTCTGGCCAGGGTAAGAACCCTGGCCAGAGAAAAAGGTGCAAGCTTGAATATGTGATGTGTCCAGCCTTGTCCCCAGCACCCAACTTGGCTGCCCCCACAGGGGCCCAGCATAGCAATGCCCCCCACGGTCAAAATCCCAACACAACCTAGTGTGTGCCCACACAGCTTCCAAGCTGGGCCCTGCCCACCTGCGCTGCACACACACACACACACACAAACATAACACACAGGTGCCCCCACCCCACCCCTCTCTACACTCCCGTCTACCTACCTAAGGAGAAGGCTGGAGGGCCATGGGCTCACCAGGGTCTCCCACTTCCCCTCACATCCCGCCGTGGAAAGCCATGGGCCCCCTCCTGCCCCCATAACTAAGCAGCACAATAACCGACTTAGCGAATTCAGGTAGAAGGAACGTTTAGGTAGCACCTATTTTGTACTGATTCTACAAGTAGGGTCCGAGGTGCGGGGGCCCTCGGGTGGGGACTGCGGCCGCCGGCTCGCCCCGCCCCCACCCCCGCCTGCGCCCCGCCTCCTTGTATATATTTCCACCCGGAACTGGCCGGGATTTTTACTCGGGCCGCGCCCCTGTTCCGCCCCCGTTTGGGGCCGGGCCGGCCGGACAGACTGACGGACGGACAGACCTCCTTCCTAAGCACAATAGCACCAGCTCCCCGGAGCGCCGCACCTCCACGAGGAGAATAAATGCCACTCTTGATAGAATTTGGATTGTCAGGCTGATGTGTCCTGGTCTGGGCTGCGCTGCTGGGGGTCCTGGGGGGGATCTTCCCAGTCCTGCCACACTACAGAGGCTGGAGGCTTGCATGGGTCACTGTGGCAGCTTTTCAAAAGAAGGTGCCCTTCTTTCACTGGGGAGCAAAGCAGTTGGCATTTCCTCTGGAGCAGGTGAATCTGCTTTGTGCCAAGAATTGGGCACGATGGGTCTCCAGCCCAAACTCAGGCCCAACCCAAGTCTGATCTAGAATGGCCAGAGTAGGTATAGCCAGGAGCGCAGTCGCCACTCTCACCTACCCTCTGTGTATGAGCTTTTGCTGCCTCAGCAGGTCTGACAGCTACAAGTGAGTCAGTTCTCTGAGGTGATGTCAGAGGAAATGGGACAGCAGGTTTAGAGGTCGAGCCCCTCCCTGTGGCCTCCTGCCCATATTTAGACCTCCAGGCTTCCAGGTTATGGGCCCCCAGTGTCTGAGGAGGCCTCCATGGACAGCTGGGCTGGACGAATTCCAGGGAGGAATAGATATTTCTGGGAGGCATAGATACTTCTGCACCCACCCGCAGCAGGATGGAGGGCTCCATACAGGGAGAATAGAGTTGAGGGGAGGGGGCAGGGCTGTGCTGAGAAAGCAGAGGGTCCCTGGGAACCAGATAGGTAGGGAAAGAGCTGAGAGGCCCAAAGTTTGGGGGCAGGCATATAGTGAAACTAGGTCAGCCCCAGGCCCAGGACCAGCACAGCTGCCAACACACGCTGGTGATAGAAGGGGACAGACCTGCTCAGACTCCATTGGGGTGGATAGGAGGGGAGCCAGTTTTGCAGCAGGGGCCTGTTGCTTGGAAGCGGTTCTGATGAGGGTGAGTGCTTCTGGAGAGTACTGCCAGCAGCAACGATGGCAGGTTGAAGGCATGCCTGGAACAGGCACCAGTAGGGGTCAGGAGCCAGAGACTCCTGCAGAGGCACTCCCCACTTTCACTGTCTGTGGGCTGGGTAGGCATCATAGTCCTTCTTGGAGATGAGGAATCTGAGACCCTGAGAGATAAATAGCATGTCAAAGGGTAATGGCCCCCAGGGCTGTCTTCGACATAAACTCTGTCCCTAAATTCTACCCATTGCAGCAGACAGCAGTAGCAAGAAGAAAGGTCTGCTCACTTCTTTCTAAAGGACTCCACATCTTGCTTTTTCTGCTACTATGGGATCCTGACAGGTGTTAGGGGTGGAGGTGGCCTCCCTGAGACCTGGGATAGCCTGACCCCCCCCATTCCTGTCATCCAGGCCCTAGATGATCCATCCGTTCAGCCCTAGAGAATGGGTGGCATAGGCCACTAACAACCTCTGTCCATTTACCCTTCCTGCTGGCCGTTCCCCTCACAGGCCTCCTGGGGTCAGCTTGAGACTCCTTTTACACCTCAACCCCCTCCCAGCACTTTATTCCTTCAGGCTTGCTGGGCTCCTCATCCCCGCCTCTGCCCCTCTATTTGTTGCAGCCCCCAGCTGGGAGATTTGTGCCATGCTTTCCGCACCCACTCAACCGATCTCATCTACCCTGACCTTTCTCCTCTGCCCTGGAGCCCAAGGCTGCACTTGGCCCTGGATCCAGTACGCGGGCTGTCAGTGCCAGAGTCCGCACCTAGCTCAGGCCGCGGCCTCTGCCAGCCTTGCCGCCGCAGACCTGGCGCCGCGCGTCAGTCCCAAGCCTCTCCCTTATTGGTGCGCTCATAGCGGCTGCTTGCCTATTGGCTCGCAGCTTGCTCTTCCCGACAGTTGCTTTGGGGTGGCAGGGGTCCACCCTCCACCTTGCTCCTGTGGCCATTTGCCGACGGATGGATATGAAGTGGGGTGGGGTCGCAGGCATCTGCCTCCAACGAGACCCTTCACTTCTCATTGGCCCATGCGCTGAGCTGTCAATCCTCTCTGCCATCGGTGTGCGGCCCTGTGCGGCCCTCTGGGTCCTTGTTGGAGGACGGCGTGGCCAGAGCACACGTGAGGGCACGTGGGCACGCGTGGGGGGAGGCTTTCACTTACTGCCTGGGAGGAGTAGGGGAGGGGGTTGCAGAGCCCTTTGGCTCACCCCTACACTCCAGGCTCCCAAAGGGACATTCTTCCCTCCCGCCTCCTTTTGGGGTCAGTACATGCTTAGAAAGATCCAGCCGCAGACCATGTTTGGCCAGCGACTGCAACAGACACTCTTGGGAATGGGCTGGTCCTAATTCACCGGCCCATGAGTGAGGGGAGGGGCTCTCTGGCTCCGTCAAAGCACCGCCCCCAGACACCTTTCTTGTAGCCCCAGCTTGTCTGATGCCCGTGCTGGCATCCACCCAAGATGGCAGTGCCAGGAAAAACGTGTCACCAAGGTGCAGCCCTGCGGGCACTGTTGGTGAAGGTGGTGGAAGAGGGCTGAGCTCAGCGGAAAGGCTGAGACAGGTCCACAGGTGTCTGAGGTCGTCAGCTTCCAGAGAGGCATTTTTTGGCCCCTCTCTTCCTAGAGGGATTGACCTGCTGCTTAGATAAACCCGATCTGAGTCCCCAGTGAACCCTGGCATTTGAGATACATGATTCTGCGCTCCACGGCCGGTGGGAGGCAGACCTGCGTCTCCAGGGACACACTATGTTGCTGTTCTGGTTGATCAACTGCTTCACTTAACGATTGCACAGCACAGGCGACTTCACAGACGCCTCTGCATCTCCTGCATCTCGGGAGATCTGGCGCCCCAGGCGAGATTGGCTGGATTCAGAAGCCGGGAATGGGGGGCCTCCGTGAGGCTGCATCCTCGCCCTAGGAGCCTGGGCCCCACAGACAGAGAGGTGGAGAACCTGGGAGCCGGCACCCCAGAAACGCTGAGCTTGGGGCATTTCTCCCGTTTGATCTTCTGACCTGGTCCTTGTTCGAAGGTCCCCTAGGTTGAAGAAAAGCGGACTTGCACAGCACAACTGCACCTGCAAGGGCGACAGTCCCTGAAAGATGCCACGCGCGGAAAATATCATGCTGGGTGGCAGGTGATGCAAGCTGACGCGGACGCCGGCCCCGAAGGGCTGGACAGTGGCGCACCAGAAGTTTCATAAATTATCTATGTCCCTAAACCACTCTTCTGGGCTGAGGAAAGATGAAAGGGGCAGGCAAGAGGTCAGGGGAGATGCTCAGCTGTCAGGAAGCCAGGGCCGGGGCAGCCCTCAGGATATCAGCTCCGCCCCACGGAGCCAGACAGAACCTTGGACGTTTTTCGCGGAGACTCCGGAACGGTCTGAGTGTTCTGCTGCCCGGCAACCGGGCCCACACGAACTACTGCGGCTCCGGGGGCCCTCAGCTTCGGCCCGCCGGCGGTGACTACACCTCCCAGCGTGCTCCGCGCTGCTACGCCTGCGGCGACTACACCTCCCAGGGTGCTCTACGCCGGCCAGCCCGCGGCGACTACACCTCCCAGGGTGCACCGCGCGTACGGCTTCCTGCTCTAGGCCCCGCCTCAAGCCAGCTAGTGGACTACAAATGGACGCGCACTGCGGTCGCCCGCCAGTTAGTGGCTTCGGTGCGACGCAGCCTTGGTTCTTGATTTGGCCGGGCCTGGAGGGCCTGACGGGCGGGCGCGCGTGCTACGGCAGCCGGTGCGGGGCGGTAGCGGTGGCGGCGACCGTTGCCGAATTTCGGGAGGCGGGGCTGTGGGCTTCTGGCGCTGCGAGCTCGGCGGGCCAGGACTTGGCAGCGGCAGGTGCGGGCTGAGGCCATGGGCGACCGCGGCGGCGCGGGCGGCTCCCGGCGCCGAAGGACGGGGTCGCGGTCCTCGACCCACGGTGGCGGCGGGCCCGCGGCGGTGGAAGAGGATGTGCGGGCCGTGGCGGCTGGCCCAGACGTGGGAGCTGGGGGGGACGCCCCGGACAAGGACGGAGACGCCTATGTGGGCAGCAGCCAATTGGAGCTGAGGTAGCGGAGCACCTGACCCTTAACCTCTGACCTTCTGACCCTGGACCCTACGGCTTTTCTAGTTCTATGGGAGTGGCCGCTAGAACACGAGGTCCCCGAACACCTGGGACCGGAACTAAGTGGGGACTGGTGTGTCCTTGGGGCTCTTCAGGGAAACTGAGACTTGGGGGCAGGTGCCGAGGTCACGCGGGTGGAGTGGAGCTGGTCTCCCTGGCTAGGCATAGAGAGAGGAGCTGGGATCTGCCGTGCTTTCAGACGCGTTTGAGTCTGTGTATCCTTAAGTGGGTCCTGAGGTCCTTTTCTTTCTTTCTTTTCTTTCTTTTCTTTTTTTTTTTTTTTTTTTGAGACAGAGCCTCAAGCTGTCACCCTGAATAGAGTGCGGTGGCATCACAGCTCACAGCAACCTCCAATTCCTGGGCTCAAGCGAGTCCTGGGCTCTACTTGCTTCTGCCTCCCAAGTAGCTGGGACTACAGGCGCCTGCCACAACGCCTGGCCATTTTTTGGTTGCAGCCGTCATTGTTGTTTGGCGGGCCGGGCTGGATTCCCACCATCTCAGGTGTACGTGGCTGGCGCCTTAGCCCGCTGAGCCACAGGCGCCGAGCCCTGAGGTCCTTTTTGAGGGATAAACTGGAAGCCTGGGCCCTCGGAAGGCTAGTCTAGGTCCGTTGCTGGCTCTGGACAGCGTTCTCTTGTTTGGAAAAAGTAACATGGGATCCAGGCTGTGAATGAAAGTTTTTTTCTGAGGTGTGCCTTGGAAGTAGGGACAACTCCCAGAGGACAGCAGCTCAGGTCTGTTTGTGGATAAGAATGGGCATCTGCCCAGGGGTAGGGGTAGTGTAAGAGGCTTTCCTGCTTGCAGGCCCTCCTGAGTGGCTGTATAGCTCATTCATCCACACTGAGGTGCTAGGCTGGCCTGGGGGTTTGCTTGCGTTGCCAGAAAGAGTGCTAGCTGTAGGAACAGAAAGTTGGGTTTTGTACTGGTGACTTCAACCCCTGCCAGGAAAACGAGAGGAGGGATTTGAGGTGGACACACCTGCAGATGGGTGCCTTGTTTAGCTGAATGACTGCCAGGAACAGGTACAGGGGAATGAAGCATGCTGACAAGGAGGGAGCATGCTTGGACATTGGCCCTTCCTCCAAGCTGGCCCAAAGCAATTCATTAGCCACTCTCCAGCCCTCTTCTGGCTTTCACCCTGGCCCAGGAGCTCTCAGGGCCTTTGGCTAAGGGAGTACCAGAAGCACAGGAGGAGGTTATCAGGAAGGAAGTGGGCAGTTGGTCATTTCATTGGTGAGGATTTGCTCTTGCAGTAAACAAGAACAGAGGCTTTCTTTCTTTCTTTTTTTTTTTTTTTTTGGAGACAGTCTCACTGTGTTGCCTTAGGTAGAGTGCTGTGACATCACAGCTCACAGCAACTTCCAACTCTTTAGCTTAAGCGATTCTCTTGCCTCAGCCTCCCAAGTAGCTGGGACTACAGGTGCCCACCACTACGCCTGGCTATTTTTATGTTGCAGTTGTTTAGCTGGCCTGGGTTGGGTTCAAACCTGCCACCCTTGGTGTATATGGCTGGGGCCGTAACCATTGTGTTACCTGTGCCAAGCCAGAGACTTTCTTTAGTAGGCACTGTAGAGGGGGCAGAGGAGGGCAGTGGGGTGCAGGTGCCTGTCGGGGTGCTCACAGTTCACCTGGGAGATAAGATAATCCCAGCCATGCAGGCATGGAGCAGTATGGACAAAGGTCGGGCAAGGAGGCCACGTTAAAGGTGCCAGGGGGAGGAGGTGGCCTTCCTGAGAGGGTGGTGGGGGGCCGTGGGTGGTGCTGAGGGAGGTTGGTCCAGGCACCTCCTGCCCTCTCTCCAGGAGGCAGGCAATGGCTAGCATGCCTCAGGAGGGTGTTCAGGGTCCTTCTCTGTGAGATGCGGGAGGGGGGTTCCAGCTCTGGGTGAAGGAAGCTGCTACCCTGAGGTAGGCAGGGGAGACAAGCTACTTTCGTGCTTGTCCCTCACCAGCCAGGCTCCTCTGTGCTTCTGTGGTGTGGGACTGGGTACAGGCTGTGGGAGAGGTTGGGTGAGTCTCTGTCCCTGCTGCCCAGATCTGAGATGGCCAAGGTAGAGTGCTCCTGGAAGGTGAGCCAGCTGATTGGGCTGCTTCTGTGTCCCCAGCCTCTAGCTCACTCCCTTGTCACCCTCCTGCCTGCCTTCCTCTCTGCTTGTTGCTGCTCTTGGCCCAGCCCAGATTTTTCTCTCCCCTTTCCTCATCACTCCTTGAGTTCCAGGCCTCTTACCCTCCCTGACACTTCCTGCTCACCTTAGGTTGGGCTCTGGGCGTGAGCTTATTTCTTCCGGCCCATGGCAAGGTGAGGCTGTGAGGCAGGAGAAGGCCCCTCTTCCTGCTCCCCTTGGCTCCTCCCTTCCAGGCTCTTTCCACACTTTTTCTGGCTGTCAGGTTGCAGGCACCTCCCTTGGGTTTCCAGTTTCTCCCAGTGTGCTTGTCCCTGGCATGTCTCTCCAGCAGGGAGATGCCTCACACACCAGGGCTCAGCCTCGAGGTCCACATACGGGAAGTGTGGCAGCTGGGAGGTAGTGGCACTCTGTCACCCTCCTCACTCTGGTTGGCCCTGGAACTGGACTGTGTGGTCCCCAGGTGTAGGGCACTTTGCACCTCGGCACAGGAGCGTGGGGATGGGCAGGTGCCTACCTCTTAGTGCTGATGTGAGAGTGAGTGAGAGGATCCTGCTGGCTGGATGGGCCTGGGGGCTGTGGGAAGGAGGGAGTGTGGGTTACTCCATGTCCTCTCAGCCTGGGAGTGGATCTAGGACAGCTGGAAGGCACAGAGGCATGGGTAGGCCCTGTAGTAGGTGAGAGGGTGACATAGGCACTTTGGGCATGGCTGTCCAGATCCTGCCTCCTCATGTGGATCCCTGTTGGCTTGCCCTCTAGCCCACTTGCTGCTGGCCCACTGGCTAGCCTAGAGCTCTGTGGGCATTGGTGGAAGGGAACCTCCTCCCCTGATCTGTTGAGGGAAGGATAGTGTGGGCTGAAGCTGTGCAGCCAGGGGTGCTGGCTGGGGTTGGGGCGGTCAGGAAGCCTGTGTAGGGTCGTGAGAATGGATGTGGGTGGGTTGAGGAAGGCCTTGGGAACCCATTAGGAGGGACCTGGAAAAGCTTTCATGATGTCTGGTGTCAGCTTTGAAAAGCTGCACCCTTTCTCCATTCTTGTTTTCATCTGGAAGGTGGGCACAGATAAAGCCAGGATGGTCTCTTTTTTGGCTTGAAGTGGGCAGGGGTCACAATGTTTTTTTTTTTGTAAAGACAGAGTTTCACTCTATCGCCCTTGGTAGAGTACTGTGGAGTCACAGCTCACAGCAACCTCCAGCTCTTGGGCTTAGGTGATTCTCCTGCCTCAGCCTCCCAAGTAGCTGGGAGGCACCCGCCACAGCGCCCGGCTAATTTTTGATGCAGTTCGGCCATGGCCGAGTTTGAACCCGCAGCCCTTGGTATATGGGGCCGGCCCCCTATTTGCTGAGCCACAGGTGCTGCCCCGCAATGTTGTAGAAGAGTGTAGTGATGCGAAGACAGCAGTTGGTACATCTGTGGCACTATAAGGCCAACCTTTGAGATGGTTCTGGTGAATGCGAATGGGTTTGAACTTGGGAGAAGGGCAGTGGGGAGGCCCGGTCTGGCAGACAGGTCCCGACAGGCTATCTCTGGGCAGCTGTGTCTTGTACCCTTGTTTGCCTCATGATACTGGGGCTCTGGGGACCATGCAACACCTGACCTCCTGGCGAAGGCAGGCATCAGGGGAGCAGCCTGGGGAGGCGTGTCAAAGGTAGTGGTTAGGTGGAAAGGCAGGTGCAGACTTTTGGGGGAGAGGGCTTGGATGGAGATCACAGCCTCACCTCATGGTCCAAATTGGACCATGGTCCAGTTTACTGGATGCAGAAAGCTCAGGCATGTGGCTGTGAGAAGCAGGTGGACAACTGTAGGGGTTGGGGTTGGGGCAGAGCTGCCCCACTCTGATGTTCCAGCCTAGATGGGTAGAGGGAGGGGTATGACCATCCTCTTACCAGCCTGGCAGTGCCAGGGTCTGGTGCAGACAGGTTTAGGAGCTGTGTAGGTGTGGATGGGACAAGTGCTGTGTAGATTGTGGTGTGGGGGACAAAGGTCAGGCTTGTTGGCATTGCCCCTCGGCCTCCTTGGCCTCTTGCTTCCTGGGTGGAGCCAGCCCTAAGAGGGTGTCCATGTCACATGGCTCCTGTCATTGCTCCCAGGCCCACTCTCCCTGCCCAAGGGCTCTGAGGCAGAGATGTATGTGCATGGGAGGGAGGGGAGGCCCTGGCCTTTCCTCTTACAAAACCAAGGTCTTGCTCAATGCTCTGTGTGGTTTCCTGGTGGCATAGCAGCTGAGGGTGAGGTGGGGCTGCGGTTGGTGTGAGTGAGCCATTGAATGGTTCCTGGGCCATGAGGGGTCTGGTATTGCTCCCACTTTCCTTGTCCCAGCCACATAGCAGCCCCTCTACTGGGCCAGGTCCCCTCTTCCACCTCTGCCTTTCCCTGAGGACAGGCATGGTCTGCTTGCCCTCCTACCCCCACACTGGGTGGGTAGGTCACAGATGGGTGCCTGTATCTGTTGAGGCCCCAATGTATTCCTCTTGACCCCCTCAGCCCAGGCAGCACTTAACCTGAGTTGAACTTGGACAGGTGGTCGTTTTTCATAAACAAATGGGAGGATACGTAGGCCCCTGAGGACTCACCTCTGCACCTGCGAAGCTGGTCTGTCAGGCTGGGTGCTCAGCTGCCCCTTGGCCTGGGTTCCTTTGCCCACTCGGGCCTGTGCGGTGAAGCATGGGGAGAGAGGCTCTGTGAGCTATGTTGGGGACCCCTTGGATCACTGGGTGGTAGATGGCCCAGCCAAGTTGGGTGGGCTCACCCCTTTGTCTTAGCAGTGCTTGGTGGTGCCAGGTGGGCCCATAGATCCTGGGGTGGACTTCTGTGGCCCCAATGCTAGTTCACAGCCAGGGTGCTTTGGGAGCAAGGTGGGGCTCCTGGCCTGGGTGTGCAAGTCCATGCAGGCCTGGCCGGCGATGCCAGTTGACTCCTGCCTGTGATGTGCCCTTTCCTGCTGCCTGGAGAGCCAGGCTCCAGGGGCGTCCTGAGAGCTTTGCCTGCTTTAGGCCATCTGTTCTCCAGTGTGGCCTTGCCTGGATGTTCCTCTTGTTTGTAAATGGGGAGTTGGGTGTGTAGGCAGAAGAGAAGGTTGGGGTGGGGGCTTGGACACAGGGTATAGGGTGTCTGCTCACCAGACCATGCTGGCTTTAATCAGTGCCTTCCTTCAAGATGAAAACAAGAATGGAGAAAGGGTGCTGCTTTCCAAAGCTGATACCAGACAACATCATGAAAGCTTTTCTAGGTCCCTCCTAATGCTTGTGTCCTATGCTGCCAGGTGCCATCGGGTGCAGGATTCTTTGTTCAGTTCCGACAGTGGCTTCAGCAACTACCGTGGCATCCTGAATTGGTGTGTGGTGATGCTGGTGAGTAGGGTGGTGGCTGGAGCAGGTCTACCTGCTGTGAGGTGGGGCTCAGCCCCAGTTTGGCCTTCACCTGGCAATAGGCTGTGTCCCCCAGGGTGCTGGGACTGGAGCCCTGTGTGCTGTGAGCTATTATAGGCAGGGGAGGAGAGAAAGGCTCGCCCTGGTTGTAGGGCTACCGGCTATGGGTGGGGTGCTCTGTGGGCACAAGGCCTCCCTGGCTGGGGGTGTGAGAAATTGCATTGTGCTGTGCCATGTGGCTCTTGTGGATATAGCGCCCTGGCAGGCCTGGCCACTGGCCCTGCTCTTTTACCCCTGGGTCCTAGGAGACCCCCAAGAAGGTAATTGGATAGAGCTCTGTGCCATGTCCAAGGCCCACTGCCTCTGGACCTGACTTCCCCTGGCACTTTGTGGGGGTGGGGGCAGTCCCACCCCAGAAGCAGTTGGAATCTGGGGCTCAAAGGGGCAGCCTGTAGGGTGTATCAGGGACGAGGGACTGTCTGGGCCCAGACTGCCACTTAGGGCTGATGTGGCCTGAGGCTTTCAACCCTTACCTAGATGTGTCCGCCTCTGTTCTGTGGTGTCTGTGGCAACCCATATGATAGGGGTTCCACACATACCCACACATTCTGCCTGTGGTTCTGGGAGGTTCCCGATGGGTGGCTGGGGGCATCCCAGCCTCCTTGACTTAGAGAGGACCTTGGGCTTTGGTCAGCTGTGGGGGCCATGAAGCCTGGTGGGTGAGAAGCTGGCTGGACAAGAGGACAATGGGCCTGGTGCTAGCCCAGCCCTTGGGAGACGTGTCCTGTTCCTGGCCCAGGCTGGGAAACCAGGCAGTACTGTTGGTTCTACTGGAACCCTCTGGGCTTGCCTGTCGCACAGCTGCAAAGCCTTTCTCCTCTTCTGGCCCCTCCACTGTCACCCCCCCAGCCACAGGAGACGTGTGTCCTGGGGTCTGGGCTCTCTGCTGTGTTCCCTCTTTGGCCTGGGCCTGGTGGGGGCACCATTTGTCAGCAGCTCTGGCTCCTGCCTGCTTTGGGCTCTCAGTAGAAGCTGTACTCTGTGGGAGGCAGTGGGGGCCACGTGTATCTGGGCAGGAGTTCCCTGATTATCCCTGCAGTTGGAGGAGGCAGTGGTCCCTCTGTCTTTGAAGTAGTTGCCTCCTCCATGAAGCCTTCCCTGGCCACCAAGGCAAGAGACCAATGTTCCCTTGCTGACATTGCTTTTTTACAATACTTGTCACCTGGTGCTTATGAATCAGGTGAGAAACTCCTTGTCCTTGCAGAGGGAGGCTGAGTGCCCAGCCCTAGGCTATAGCCAGGAGCCTAGTCTGGGTGGGGGCTCAGTCCATGGAGTGGCTATGGAGAAAGCCTGGGGTTCAGGGGCTGTAGGAGGCAGCCGAGCTGGGGCAGGGCATGTGCCCTCGAGGACTTCAGGCCTGACCAGCCCTCCTGTACACCTGTGCCTGTGCTCCATGCTGCAACCTCTTGTCACAAGCTAAAGACTGTAGGGACTGCCCTGGGCAAGGATGGGCACCAGACCTTCAACCTGGGCCACCTGTAGGGAATTCCCTGGGACTAGGCTGTAGACAGTCCTTACTGGGCCTGCTTGGGCTCTGGGACTGTCAGCACAGAGATGGCTGGCTATGGGATGAGCCTGGGCTCCTCGCCAGCTGTCTCTGCAGGAAGGGCGAGCTCTGCACTGTGGCCTCTTTTTGCAGCAGGTAGTGAGATTGGTTCCCTCCATGCCGGCTCTCTAGGGGGTGAGATGGGGCAGGAGGGCCTTCCCTTGTCCCTGTATTGCTGTGGGGCAAGGTGGGTGGTGAGTCTGGAACTTGGTATGAAGATCAGATAGAGCTGGGGCCCCTGTTCCCAGAAGTGCAGGAGGGATGCCCCGTGGCCAGGATTCATAGGGCTGTGCTCTCCTCTCTCTTGTAGATCTTGAGCAATGCACGGTTATTTTTGGAGAACCTCATCAAGTGAGTGTCTTCTCCATGTCCCAGCCTTACCCTGATCACTGCTTCCTTAGTTCCTGTCTCCAGGCACCCCCAACCTCCACTCAGTCCCTCCTGCCCCCAACCCCTAGGTATGGCATCCTGGTAGACCCCATACAGGTGGTGTCTCTGTTCCTGAAGGACCCTTACAGTTGGCCTGCCCTGTGCCTGGTCATTGGTGAGCTGGGCTCTGAGGAGGGCCTTGGGTGGGGATCAGGCCTACTCGGCCCTGAACTTGCCCTCTGGTGCTTCTGTCCTCAGTGGCCAACGTCTTTGCTGTGGCTGCATTCCAGGTCGAGAAGTACCTGGCGGTGGTAAGCAGTGCCCTGCCACAGTCCCTGGCGACATGCCCCAGTTAGCTCTCCTCCTGCTGTTGTCTTCCTGGGAGGAGCTGCCTCCTAGGTGGCCCTCGCCCAGGGACTGGAGGCTCTAGTGGAGTGCTCTGCTTACCCCCAGGGTGCGTTGACGGAGCAGGCGGGGCTGCTGCTACATGGGGCCAACCTGGCCACTGTTCTCTGCTTCCCGGCCGCCGTGGCTTTGCTGGTTGAATCCATCACTCCAGGTGTGCCTCCAACCCATCACCTACCCCAGCCGGGCCAACCACAGGTGCGGCATTTGGCCGTGGACCTGTGGAGGCCTGAGCCTGCCTCTCCTGCAGCGGGCTCTGTGCTGGCGCTGATAGTGCACACCAACCTCTTCCTCAAACTCTACTCCTACCGTGATGTCAACCTGTGGTGCCGCAGAGCCAAGGCAAAGGCTGGTGAGGGGCTGCAGAGGTTTGGGGCTGCCCATGGGGTCAGTCAGGGCAGCAACACAGTCCCACCCTTCCCTTTTTCTCTGTTTTGCTCCTAGCTTCCAAGGGAAAAAGGGCTGGTGGGGCTGTTACCCAGGGAAGTGTGAGCTATCCGGACAACCTGACCTATCGTGGTGAGGACTGTATGGTAGGTGGGGCCGGGTGGGTAGGGCTAGGCCTGTTTTGGTGCCAGCCCCTGCCTCCCATTCCAGATCTCTACTATTTCCTCTTTGCCCCAACTTTGTGTTATGAGCTCAACTTTCCCCGCTCTCCCCGCATTCGGAAGCGTTTTCTGCTGCGAAGGCTCCTTGAGATGGTAAGGGTGGACGCTAAGGGCCATTTGAGGTGGTAGTGGGCCCCTGGGACTACCAGGGGGCTCAGCTGTCTGTTCTGGTTTCTCCCCTAGCTGTTCCTCACGCAGCTCCAGGTGGGGCTCATTCAGCAGGTAAGGGACGGGGTGGAGGGGGGTGGGGTGGGGTGGCTCAGTGCAGGTGGGGGCTGACACTGTGTCCTCCTTTGCAGTGGATGGTTCCTACCATCCAGAACTCTATGAAACCCTTCAAGGTGAGTGGCCCAGGCCCCCCTGTGGCTGGGGTGGGCGGGCGGGAGCCATGGCTGGCTTGAGGGAGCCTGTCTCTGCAGGATATGGACTACTCTCGCATCATGGAGCGGCTGCTGAAGCTGGCGGTGAGTGTGGTGGGCGGGCAGGGTGGTGCACGAGGGGAAGCTGGCTGTGTTCTGGAACCTGAAGCCCCTTCCCCACAGGTCCCCAATCACCTCATCTGGCTCATCTTCTTCTACTGGCTCTTCCACTCCTGCCTGAATGCTGTGGCAGAGCTCATGCAGTTTGGAGATCGGGAGTTCTACCGAGACTGGTGGTGGGTGGCCTTGGATGTGCCCCCAGGGGCTGGGTGGGCCATTGGTATGCTCTGATCAGTCTGTTGTTGCTCTACCCCCAGGAATTCTGAGTCTGTCACCTACTTCTGGCAGAACTGGAACATACCGGTGCACAAGTGGTGCCTCAGGTGGGTGGAGTGTGTGTGTGTGAGGGGGGCACAGTTGTGGGCCTGAGCTTCTTCCCACAGCCCCCTTCCTCTGCAGACACTTTTATAAGCCCATGCTCCGGCGGGGCAGCAACAAGTGGATGGCCAGGACATTGGTGTTCCTGGCCTCAGCCTTTTTCCATGAGGTCAGTGCTCTGCAGGGCTTCCTGCCTTATCTCTAGGTAGGGGTGTGGCCCATGTGGGAGACAGCTGACACCCTTCTCCCTCCTGCCCCAGTACCTGGTGAGCGTCCCCCTGCGAATGTTCCGCCTCTGGGCCTTTACAGCCATGATGTCTCAGGTGAGCAACCCACACGTGGCTGCCTCACCTGGCCCCTTCTCCCTGCCTGAGCCCTGGGGCCCAGTGGTCAGCAGTGCCAACTGACTGTGGTCCCACATGTCCCCAGGTTCCACTGGCATGGATTGTGGGCCGCTTCTTCCGGGGCAACTATGGCAATGCAGCAGTGTGGCTGACGCTCATCATCGGACAACCGGTGGCTGTGCTCATGTACGTCCACGACTACTACGTGCTCAACTACGAGGCCCCAACAGCAGCAGCCTGAGCTACTCTTCACTGCCCATGGCCAAAGCCATCCTGCCCTCTAGGGCCTCCTGTGCTGGGGCTAGAGGCTGGCTGCCCTGGGAGGCCTCTTCCCCTGTGGGGTTCCTCTTGTGCCCCTTAGGGAGGTGGCAGCAGACCAGGCAGATGTTGGCCAGTAGTCTGCTGACGGCCTAGGGGCCAAAGATGTCAATAAAGTGCTATCTTATGACTTTCCTCAGCCTGCTAGGATTTTAGGAGGCTGGTGGGAGGAATAGACACACTCAAGGAGGGTGTTTGTGTGTGTCAATGCCAGGGCTGTGGAGGCAGCTGCTACAGGAGGCTCTACAAGACCCTTATATCCCCCAGGCTGCTGGGGGTGGGGATGGGGCTTTGGGTCCCACTGGCCACTCTATACCTCCTCAGCCCAGCTGGTAGCCACCTCGTGTGTCCCTATGGGCTGAGGCGCTTAAGCTCTTCTCTGTATAGTCAATGCATGGCCAGGCAGGCCGGTCCCTGGTGCCACCCCCACCCCAGCCCACTACTCAGAAAAACTCAGTGCACATCACACTTGGGTGGTCATGTGTGCTTGCTAATCCTGTGGGTGGGGAGCTAAGTGCTCTGCAGCCCCTCATAGGACAAGCACCTGCCAGGCAAAAACCAGGTTGAACTGGCACCCACAGTGCTCAGCCTTAGCTAGGGAAGAGCACCTAGGGCTTGCTGAAGTGGGCCTTGCCTGGGTAGTCTCTTGGGCCCCAGGGGACTTGGGTCTGGTAGGGTAGGAGGCTATAGAGATCATGATGGCTGTGTCCATAGGCTGTTGTCCTGGAGGTGGGCTTCAGGCAGGGCCCAATCTGGTGCTCTCACTGTCTTCAGGACCTCAGCCTATGGACTGCTTGTCTTCTGAAGCCTAAGCCACCCCTTCACCTGATACAGAAGACCTGGAGAGTAGGGGGATCCAGGCTCACCCGTGGCCTTCAAAAGGATGCTTCATTCCCATGCTCTGCCACCCACCCAGCCAGAAAAAGGAAACCACCTTAGTAGCAGAGGTGGGGGTATTTCCTGGCCCCCCTTTGTGGGTCAGCTGTGTGATGACAACCCCCAGGGCCATACCAGGCTAGGTAAGCCCCCAGATCTCAACTGTGCTCCAACAAGGGAGATACCTGAGGAACCCATGTTAAGCCTACACTGCCCTGCCCACTAGCACTTGCTGGACCACAGCCAAGGTGCTGCCCTCTACGGCAGTGGAGGCAGCACTTCCCTGGTATCCCCTTGACCAGTCTGGAGCTTGAGAGGCCAGCCAAATGTAAGTGGCAGCTGAGCTGGCTAAAGAGGCAGGGATCTATGGGAGCCCCTGAAGCAATAGGAGGTAGCTTCTGCCCTGAGGCCAGCTGAGGGCCTTGGGTAGTGACAGCTCTGCCGAAAGAGACACCTATGTTCCCTGTCCTGGGCTGCTCCTCCCTATGCCTCAAAGAGCTGAGAGCACACTAGCAGGCAGGTGCTGTGGCCATGTGCCCCCTTTGAGGCCACCCCCCTCATCCCTTGGGACAGCAGGAAACACACAAGAGGCCACAGGGTAAAGCCTGTCTGTTTATAGGTCTCTTCCCTGTCTCGTCCGTCTGTACGTCCACCTGTGTGTATATATCTGTATTATTCTACGGAAGGGGAAGTGGGCTCTCATGTAAAAATCCAAAATACAATTCTGACTATGAACAACCTGCAGGGTCAGTCCAGGTGTGGCTGGAAAGGCAGCAGGTGGGCAGGCCCTGGGATCCCTGCTCTCAACCACAGGCACCTTCAGCCCAAGCCCCTCTGCCTGCTGGGGCTGTGGTGGCTGATGTGGGCCCAGGGAGCGTGCCTGCCTTGTCCTCCCCAGGACCAGCCCTGCACTGGGGTGGGGGTGGGCAGGCCACAGCTGGCTGGCCCCTCCTGGGACCTCTAGGACACAGTAGGGTCCTTCGCTTTGGAAGGCTCAGAGCCCAGCAGCAGAGAGATGGTGGGGTCGTCTGTGTAGTCGTCTCCCTCGGAGAAGTAGGAGCCCTCGCCAAGCTCAAAGAGCACTGGCAAGTCGCCACTCCCAGTGTCCACAGAGCCGGGGTCCAGCAGGAACAAGGGCTGTGCTGTGTAGTGCACCAGCTGCTTCCCTGCAGGGTGGGGGTCAGGTGTGGGCTGGGCAGCAGGTTGGGGATGGTGGGAGTGGGAGTGTGGGGGACAACTCACCTGAGTCGGAGCTGCTATTCTCAGCCTCCAGAGGCCTGGGAGGCTCCTGAGGGGACAGGAGCTCCTGGATCTGCAGGAGACAGGTACAGTGAGGGGTACCCCCATGTCAGCCCCGACACGTATGGGGGGACACAGTGAGGCACCCCAGGTCAGCTCCCACCCGCCTACGCACACTGGCCAGGCTGTTGTCCAGGTCAGGCAGGCTCATGTCAGGCATGGTCACTGAAGGGCTGAACAGCTGTGGAGGGTGGGTCGGAGGTCAGCAGTATACCTGTGTGTGTGTGTATGTGTGTGGGCAGACCAGGACAGGGAAAGACTCACGTCTAACAGGGCACTGGTGTCCACACTGAAGCCGTGGCTTGTCAGCATGGTCTGCAGGTTGTCCAGGTTGGAGTCCATGGCATCCAAGTGGTCGCTGAGCTCATTCCTGGTCCGGGATGAGTGGGCAGGTGAGCTGGTACCAAGGACCCCCAGACACCCTCCTGCTAGAAAAGGGCCCCCCAGGCTGCCAATACACCCCCCCACGCCGCCGCCATGGGGCCCTCTGGATGTGGGGACTGCCAGGGATGGTGGTGAGCTCTGGGTTCTCCAAGGCTGTTGAGGGCAAGGGCATGGCTCTACTAAAGTGTGGGCCTAGGAGGCCTCTGAGGATGGACCAAGATAGCATCAGGGAACATGGGGCATTCAGCTCTAGAAATGGGATGCAAGGGGGACAGTTCTTCAGGCCTGTGAGGTTGGCTGTTGCATTGGAAGACAAAGTAGATAGGTTGGCCACACCTCCCCTAGTGCTGCTGTGGGTGAGACCCAGGGTGTGTTGGCCATGATCAAGGCTCCTGGAGATGCTGCAACCCCTCCCACTCCCACCCTGAGAGGTGGGTCAGTCAGCACAGCAACCTGGATCCTGCCTGTTGCAGTGGCTGGGCCAGGGGCCTGTCCTGTCAGTCAATGAACTGGGCCACTAGCCCATGCCCAGAGGTGCCTGGGATGCTGTCCACCAGGCAGGGCCCAGGGCGCATGCCCAGACTAGGGTCTGCTCCATGGCTGCGGGAGGGGCCCGAGCTCTGGCAGAGCCCTCCTCCCTCCCCAGTGGGGTCAGCGCTAACCCTGGCTGGACTCGGCCATGCAGAGAGGAAGAGGAGGGGCAGGGGAAGAGGCGGGCGACCCCAGACATCTGTGGAGTGCGAGCCAAACTGCAAGATACAAAGACAACAGCTCCCATTGCAGGCGGGAACTAGGCAGGCCCTGGGCCTGTCTTTGCTTGCTCAGCCTCCAGGGCAGGGCCTGAGGGGTGGTGGAGGCCAGGCCCCTGCTCACCATCTCCTGCACCCACTCTGAGCAGCATGACAGATGCAATGACCTTGTGCGCTGCTGCAAGAAAGGGGTGACAACCACAGCAAGGGCAGCCGAGACAGCAGATACTCCCAGGATACCTGGGCAGGTGACACCAGGCTGCCCTGCCATGCACCCTTGGCTCCTGTGGCATGCGGGGCTAAGGGGTAACCTGGGTGGCAACAATCTCCTTCCCCAACCCCAAACCCTCAGGTGAAGGTTAGGGTTCAGGTCTGCCCCTCCTCGCTCCAGCAACCCCTGAGCCTGAAGGCCTGGGGTCAGGGTGAGGTTCCTGCCTGGTGGCTGTCCTGTGTCTAGCCATCCAGGATGGTCCAAGCTACAGCCCGGGGGTGGTGGGTGGGCAGCACTCACTTGTCCAGGCAGGCTACGCTGAGGCACTTCTCAGGGGTGGAAGGGGGTGGGGGCGAGGTGGGGTGGCTCCTGGAATCTGTGAGGCCCCCCGTGTCGGCATCTGTGAGGGCCATGGCCGAGGCAGGGGTGGGTTCGCTCTCCCGCAGGATGGAGTCGATGAGGGCGGTTGGGGACAAAGCAGTGTCCACAGAACACGGGTGCCCAGGACTCGCCTCCTCCACCCGAGGGCTCCGAGGTGGGCTGGGGGGCTCCTCTTTGACACGCACCAAGGGGCTGCTGGGTAGGGGCCTGGACAGGGCAGAGTGGGGCCACATCAGCAAGAGCCCTGACTGGCCCCGCCCCACTCCCAACTCTACCCTGGGCCCAGAGGGCTCGCCTAGTAGGGGAACAAGAGGGCTGGACATGACACAGCCCCCACCTCTCATCTACACTCCCACTTGGGGAGGCCACAGGGCTGGCCGGGGCCAGCTCGGTGATGTCGGAGATTATGGGTCCGGAGCTGGCAACAGTTTCTGGGGGGTAGAGACTGGAGCTGCTGTAGGCCGGGGATGGAGCCTGCAATCAAAGGGAAGGGCTGCATGCCACGGGTGCTCTGGCTGCACCACCCCTGGCTGCCGTCCCACCTCAGTCCCACCTTGCCTGTTGCTCACCGTGAATGGGCCAGAGCTGTGGACATGTTCCAGGGAGTATTGGCGGGCATACTTAGGCACCGAATGTGCTGAGCTGCTGTCATTCAACATCAGTGGACTGCGGGGAAGAGTAGGGGTTAGCTGCTTCCTTGGCCTCTGCGGCTCCAGGGACACAACCAATAAAGATAAGGACAGGGAACCCCCCCCCCCCCCCGGCCCTGTAAAGAGGATACAGGTGTCCCTAGAACCTCACATCTTTCTCTTTACTCCCAGGATCCGGTTTGACTGCACCAGTGAGATCAGGAACTGAATGAGCTGTGGGTAGAGGGGACATAGTCATCGAGCCCCAAGGGCACCCCCACCAGCCTGCCAGCCCTGCCCTACCTTGTTGACAACTTTCTGCTGCTGGGCATGCTTCTGCCGCAGGCTGGCCACCTCCCGCCACAAGGCCTCATTCTCACTGCAAAAGACCAGATTGGGTCAGTGGGCTGCTCCCAGGAGCCCCAGGCAGGGCCAGGGGAGAATGACCATAGCTGGATGGCCTACCCTGGGATAAGGACTGCTGACAGAGGGGCTGGGGAGGTGAGGACTCATTGGCACTGCTGCCCTTACCAGGCTGGCTGCATAGGGGCACACAAAGGTACCTAGTGGGGTGACTAGGCTAGGGCAGGGGCAGGATCCTAGGCAGGTGGCAGACCCTTGAGTTGTGCATCCCACCCCAGCACCACTGCCCCGCTGAGGCCCGAGGAGCTAGGTTGAGCTCAGCTCCTCTGGCTGCAGAGCGACACATGGAGGTGTCCTGCTTCTTGTGGGATAGTCGGCGACTCCTATCAGCCCAGGCATGGCTCATGGCTGGGCAAGTGGATCCCTCTGCTGGGAGCCCAACCACCCTGTGTACCTCCCTGACAGAAATGTCTTTCCTGGCTTGTGTCCAGGAATCCTGATGGCAGGGGCTTCTGCTAGACCCCATGGGAGAGCCTGGCCCACTGGTCTACTCCATGACTTATCATCACCAGTCATCTGCCACACGGAGCTAAAGACAGTGGCCCTGGGCATGGGGCTCCTTCCTGGGTGGCCTTGGCTCAGTTCCTCAAGGGTCATCCATACGCTAGACCCCCTGCTAGGGGCTTCCACAGAACCCACAGTCTTGGATGAGGAGGGGGATAGGTGGTTGTGTGATGGATGCCAGGGCAGAAGGTGCAGAAAGGATGCTTTGGAGACCTTTGGTGCCTCCTAACCCAGGCCTGAAATGCAGGTAAGTGGGAATGGGGATGCCCTGTGCAGAGTGACAGCAGGGGCAGCAGGAGCCATCAGGAGGTCTGGCCACAAGAGGCCTTGTTGGATTGGGCAGCGGCTGAGCTTCCCAGGAAACATGGATGATCAGCAGGGAGGCGTGAGTGCCAGGAAGGGGCAGGCTCTTTCTCATGGAGGGGTGAAGGGCTGTGAACTCTGAGCCCCAAGCCAGGGCTTCTCCCCCTACAGCAAACACAGCCTCATGGTGGGTCCCTAGGCCAGGCACTGCCCACCCTCCCTGGTGCAAGACCTACTGCTTCATGGTCAGGAGCTTGGAGTCCATGCACTCCTGCCGGCCCTTCATCAGCTGCACATCTGTCAGCAGCTTGGCGACATTGTCCTGGCGGATTTTTATGTCCTCACTCTTCAGCGTGGACACCTGGGTCCCCAGGGGAACAAGAGTCACTGAAGTGACCCAGAGCTTGGCAGCTCCCATGGCACAGGCTGGCCTAGAAGGGGGCAGGGCCTGGACACAGCAGGAAGAGCCATGAAGGGCCACAGGGTGGTCAGGGGCCACCAGGATAGCTGCAGGGAGGTCTGAGAATGGGGCAGGGGATGCCGGGCAGAGGCGGGCAACTTACACTGGTTACTTTCCTCTTGATGTTCTCGAGGAGCTGCTCCTGGCCACGCAGGAAACAAGGGTGCTGGAACTCAGTGTCATCTCTCTCAGGCTTGACCAGGCCGCCCTGCTCAATATGGACCACTTTCCGGAAGCCGTCTGCACAGAACAGTGGTGG
The DNA here is from genome assembly GCA_963573935.1 of Arctocebus calabarensis. Taxonomy (NCBI): domain Eukaryota; kingdom Metazoa; phylum Chordata; class Mammalia; order Primates; family Lorisidae; genus Arctocebus; species Arctocebus calabarensis. The sequence goes on along the minus strand of CAUYON010177875.1, from coordinate 2,853 downwards.
GGTGGCTCTGCCTGAGACCTGGCATCCAGACCCCCATGACAGCTAGGCCATCTGCCCACTGGTAAACTAAAGAGCTGCGCCAGCTCCAGGGGCTGGGTGGTCTAAGGGGGACCCACATCCCTGTGCGGCTCCCTCACAATGCATGTGGCAGTGTGGCCAGGGGTTTCTCACCCATAAGGAAGAAGTGCCTGCCCTAGCCCCTTGCTTTTGGGGTCCACACCACACCCCTGGCTGGCACTCACACATGTTGAGCTGCCGCACGAAGCTGGCCATGTTGCTGTGCTTGAAGTACTTGGGCAGCACCTCCTTGGCAAACTGGCCCTGGTCGAGCACGTGGAAGCTGTTCCCGCTCTGCCAGGAGACACATGGAGAGGTCACAACCCCCAAGTCAGGCAGTGCTCACTCCCTACCCTGTGGGGCTGGCGAGTGTCTGCCCCTTGGCCTGAATCCTTACTGAGGTCCAAAACTAGGTGGTGGGAGGCAGGTAGCCTGACACAGGGTCCTCCTCACAGCTGAGCCCTCCCTAGGGCTCATGTGCATTCATGAGACACCCACTGCTGTCTGACCCATTCTCCAGAGTATCAGTATTTAGCTTTAATCAGCAAGTTTTCCTTAAGAACAGCTAAGACTCCAAACTTAGGCAGCTTCTTCCCATTAAAGAAATGGGAATCTAATTTCTGTTACTTTGAAGGAAACACACAGCAGTGTTCAGAAATGCAAACTTCATTCTTCTTTTGGCTTGTGAGACAAGAAATAGAGACTATCAAAAATTGCATGTATTGGGAGGCTCCTGTGGCTCAGTGAGTAGGGCGATGGCCCCATATACCGAGGGTGGAGGGTTCAAACCTGGCCCCGGCCAAACTACAACAACAAAAAAATAGCCGGGCATTGTGGCAGCGCCTGTAGTCCCAGCTATCTGGGAGGCTGAAGCAAGAGAATCACCTAAGCCCAGGAGTTGGGCCCAGGAGGTTGCTGTAAGCTTTGATGCCACAGCACTCTACCCAGGGCAATAAAGTGAGATGCTGTCTAAAAAAAAAAAAAAAAAATTACACGTACATTCAGGTTACTATCTACAATTAGACAAACAGAAAAAAAGAAAAATTTGCATATATTGTTAGGAGGCGCTGGCTGCAGTCCTGGAGGCTCAGAGAAGGCACGAAAGAGCAGGAGGTCCCAGAGCAGCACAGAGCGCTGTCTGCACAGGGTGGGGGCAATTGACCCAGTGAATAAATTAGTTGAGGACAGAGCAGGATTCTCTCTGCTGGAGAAAGGGATTCCAGATGTGGATGGGGAGAGCCAAAAGACCTCTGTGGTGTTGGCCTAGAACTGGAATCCTCCTCTTCAGAATAGTGAGATATGAACATGGGAGGGGAGAGGAAACGGTGGGAGGGATGCCAAAGCAGCAAGGAGAGGACTGCAAAATGTCAGTCAACTCATCCAAAACACTGAAGACTAGCTGAAGAGCTGCAGCAGTACATGGATGTGTATCCAGGAAAAGAAGATGAATCTCAGTGAGAACAGTGAGCACTGTGGCATTTCACCTTGCTCTTTTCCTGACACCTTGACAGACAGCAGTGGCCATCGCTGTTGGAACCAGTGCCCTGGCAGCCACAGAGTGTGGAGGAGGCTGGAGCTGCTTCAAGGCTCATGAGCAGAGAACGGTCAGTACCGGGCTATCGGGCCACTCCGTGAAGATCCCACTTGTAAGGCAGTCTCTGATCAGACTTGAATCCTCTCTTAGTGTAGAAAAGCCTGGTTCTGAGAAGCACTTGTTGAAATGGCTAGACTCAAGTTTTTTTTTTTTTTTTGAGACAGAGTCTCAACCTGTTGTACTGGATAGAGTGCCGTTGCATCACAGCTCACAGCAACCCCCAACTCCTGGGCTCAAGTGATTCTCCTGCCTCTGCCTCCCATGTAGTTGGGACCACAGGCACCCGCCACAATACCTGGCCATTTTTTGGTTGCAGCTGTCACTGTTGTTGGGTGGGCTGGGTTGGATTCAAACCCACCAGCTCAGGTGTAAGTGGCTGGCGCCTTAGACACTTGAGCCACAGGTGCTGAGCCTAGACTCAAGTTTCAAATGACATGGCTGCCTGAGGCAGTACGTAACAGCTGGAAAACAGCAGGCTAACCAGAAAACTGAAAAGGAAAGGCTGGAGAACAAAGTACCACGAAGGTGCTGAGAATGCCTAGGACCCTAGGAGCTGTGGGCACATGCAGAGTGGAACCCATACTCCAGGAGACCCAGGGACTCTGATGCTGCCACTGCCAGCTGACCCTCGGGTTCTGTGTAAGGGAAGGGGAGGACAAAAAGACTGTCTACCATCTGTCTGAGGATGGAAAACGTGAGCTGATACAGAGTCTCCTCCTGAGACTGGAGACCCACTTGCTCTAGACATTTAAGGACATTTCTGCCCCATGACTACCTAATTGAGCTAATGGAATAGAGGATGTGGAGTAGTCCAGAAAAGCCAACAAACTCATAGTTGCAACAAACCACAATAGCAACAAGTCCTAAAAGATGAGAGAATCTGATCTGCTGAGTTGCCATATTATATTAATTAGAAATGTACTTTTCTTTCTTTCTTTTTTTTTTTGCAGTTTTTGGCCGGGGCCGGGTTTGAACCCACCACCTCCGGTATATGGGGCTGGTGCCCTATTCCTTTGAGCCACAGGCGCTGCCCCTTTTCTTTCTTTCTTTCTTTCTTTTTTTTTTTTTTTGAGACAGAGCCTCAAGCTGTCACCCTGGAGAGAGTGCTGTGGCATTACAGCTCACAGCAACCTCCAATTCCTGGGCTCAAGCGAGTCTCCTGCCTCCGCCTCCCAAGTAGCTGGGACTACAGGAACCCACCA
>CAUYON010177873.1:0-10801 GCA_963573935.1 Arctocebus calabarensis | reverse complement strand
CTTGCCTCAGCCTCCCGAGTAGCTGGGACTACAGGCACCTGCCACAATACCCAGCTATTTTTCTGTTTTTGCAGTTCAGCTGTGGCCAGGTTTGAAGTCACCTTCAGTATATAGGGCCGGAGCCCTACTCGCTGAGCCACAGGTGCTGCCCTAAGAGATGGAATTTAAAGAAATACTTCCAGCTTCTCACAAAAGCAATTCTCCAGGAATTCTGAATCCCACTGTGTGTGTCCTCCAGCAACAGTGGAAACGTTCTTAGAGCATCCAGGAGCTGCAGGCCAGCCCCATGGAGAAGCCTGAAAGCCGCCACCAGCTCAGAACCGGAGCCAGAGCTGGAGCCGCAGGTGCACTCGGCCACCCCTGCTGCCCCCATTGGTGCCTGGCTCCCACCTGCCGGAGACGCCGGCCTGAGGTGGCACCGGAGCAGCTGGCAGAGGGGCGGCTGGGACGGCAACTTCGGGGACTGACCTCCACATTTTCAACGTCAATAGAAAATGGGTTATGGAAAAGCTGTATGTCCTGTTCACGGAGATGAAGCTCTTTAAATCTAAATTGGAACTTCTTTTGCAACTTTTCCAGTGAATCCACACGTTTCATTTGGGAATGCAACTAATAGTTTTTCCGCTAACAGATTTTGCGGGATGGGATAAGTCTGCTGCTAAACAGGACAGGCAGTGGAGGCAAAAACACCCGGTGGGCCGGATAAATGTCCTCGGCGGGCTGCATGTGGCCTGCGGCCGTAGTTTGAGGACCCCTGCAATAGAGCATGCCCCATCCACCCACCATTTCCCCTATCTTATTTCATTTATTTCTAATGTGCTTCTTATATATTATGTATTAATTTATTTTTTAAAAATGGTGGTGGGCCTCCACAACAGTATATGATCTTCATTTTATTTTGTAATGCTATTCTACGTCCCCAACGCCTAGAATAGAGCCTGGCAAATAGTAGGAACTTTGTAAATATTTGTTCAATAAGTGTGGTGCATGTTATTTGTTATTTACTTCAACTTAAATGCAGAAAAATAAAAAAGCTCTATAAAATCAGACATTAGCAATCTTTCTCACTCAGTGGCCAACTTGTGTTGAAGGCCATTTGACCCAGCACTCCCATTGCCAGGTGTCTACCCAAAGGAAAACAAGTCATTTTATCAAAAAGACACCTGCACTTGAATGTTCATCACAGCACAATTCATTTCAAAGATGTGGACTCTTTGGGCCCTAAGGGCCCATCAATTCATGAGTGGATAATGAAAATGTGCTATGTATGTATATGTGTGTACATATACATAAATATGTTTGTACATATATTTATATAAAATTAATATATATAAATATAGACACACATATAGACCCAATCCAATACATAGACACACATTCATACCAGAACAAGGAAATAGTGTCTTTTGCAGCAACTTGGATGGAAAAAAAAACCATTATCCAAAGTGAAGTATCTGAGGAATGGGGAAAACAAAACACATACCACACACACGTTCTTACTAATGACTAGGAGTCAAATGATAGGCAGACACAGGTAAAGGATATGTAAAGGACATTGAAAACCAAGAAAAGTGGAGGATGTGAAGGTGTGAGAGATAAAAACTTCCCTATTGGGTGCAATGGACTCTATCCAGGTGATGGCAAATTCAAAACATTGTATGAGGTATCTGTGTAACAAGAATAACAATAAACAACTGTTAAGTGCAGTTACACTTGTTGCATTTCTTGGTTTTGTATTTTTCAAAAAGATATCATTTATTTCAAAAAAAGTTGATAATATTTATTTTTAATTTTTTTCTGAGTTTGTCAGAATGCAAATAAGTTTGCTCATCCCTGATGCATGACATCTTCAGCCAAAGGCCAGTTTCTCGGATCCTGGGATGGTCAGGGAGCTCTGGGGTTCCAGAAACTGGGACAGCAGGTCCATCAGGCCTTGCTCAATCCAGGCTGAATCCGTGTTGCCACACGTATTGAATAAAGATGTGGAAAAATGACTCTGGCTGGAATTACTGATGCGGGGCGATGTTTCCAGATGAGCTCTCTCTCATGTTCAATTTCTGATTAGAGAAGTCTCATTTATTGGCGACTATGGGATAAGAGCAAGGATTTTTTATAGCTCAGGGAAGAAATTTTATCATTCATTCTGCATCTTGTCTCTGATTTGTGGAATCTGATTTTCCCAAAATAGCAAGAACTATGCCTTGTGTTTCAACTTTTCACATTTCTGTACTACTAACTTATTTCAATGAATCATTAAGGTTTTCCATTGAGGTAGATATTATTATCCTTATTGTGTAGATGTGGGGGCTGAGGCTTAGAAATTAACTTGCACAAGGTCACCTAGCTTGAACATGGGAGAAAGGACTTCTTGCAAATACAGTTTTCCTGCTGCTAAACCATGGATTTGCCCCTCAACTTCTCCCCTCCTCACCTGTTTCTTTTGGAGTTCCTTGTGTGTTACCCCTTCAAAAGAAGCTCCTGAGTAAAGAGCTTCTCTCTGTTGCAGCTTCTAACTTGACTGTCAGGAGCAAATGCTGTTTTCTCAGATATTGTGAGAGCTCCCACCCTCTGGCTGAGCTGAGGAGTTGGAGGAACCATTTTCCTGGCTTAACTAGATTGTATCATCATAACACACACTTGCTAATTCACCTCCAGAGTCCCCTAACAACCAGCTTAGTGGAACACAGGGGCTGCCTTCCTTTTATCTTTTTAATTTTTATAAAGCTAAATGCATAAATGGAGAGAACCAAACGCAGATCTGCTTTTGAAATGCCTCCCTATCTCTTCTGGCTTGGTCTTGTTTCTGGAAATTCTCAGCTAAGGCAGAGTCTAGATGTCTTACCAGAGATAACCAATTAAAATAATAACTGAAATATCAAAGATGCAAGGTTGGAGCTGGGTGCCATGAGTCTGAGACCATGGCACATTTAGCCTTCTGCTGGCCTCCACCGTCCATCCCTTCAGATGGCAAGACTTGCACTTGACTTTATGGTCCTCTCATACCCTTAGGACTTTTCTGTCATCCCAAAGACATGGCCCATGGTTTTAGTCCCTCTGGCTCTCCTACCCTCTCCTTGCTGCTACCCCCTCACTTCCTTCTGTTTCCTTATGTTTCTGTCCTTCTCTCCTCCTATGAAAGTTGGCAAAAATGGCCATAATTCCTTACTCTCTCCTTTACTTTTCAGCCTTCTCCATTGAAAGGAAGAATCTATTTCCTTCCCCTTGAATCTGGGATGTCCTCTGACTTTCTCTGATGACAGAATACGGCAAAAGTGACCTTGTACCAGCTCTGAGGACAGGCATGAAGAGGCTTACATGTTTCTGTTCATTGTCTTGGAACTGGGCTGAGCCAAAGTGTCAACACCTCTAGCCTGTCCAGCTGGATGAGGAGGACTGCATGGCCCTCTTACCCCTGGCACCCTAGTTGAGCCAGTCGGCTTCTGAAAGCAGAGCTATTAATTGACTGGGAGTTGACTACAGATTCAGGAATGTACCCAGCCAAGACTAGGAAAACCATCCAACTTGGCCAAAAGTGATTGTCAACCTGAAGAACTGTAAGCCAGCTGAATGGTGTTATCTAAAGCTGCCAAGTTTAAATGTTGTTTCTTAAGCAGCAATAGCTAAATTGATACACCTCCCTTTCCTACTTTTCCAAATCCCCTTAGAGAGCCAATTGACACAAACTGACTTGGCTTTCTAGCTCTGAGAGACCCCAGAAGCAACAACTATGGCAGCAAGAGAGCTGTTTCTTTGTCTATTTTTTCTTTAGCCACAGTGTCCAAAGGGAGGGCTTCTATCCTCTTACTGACCCCATCCCCAGTCCAGGCCTGAGATGAGCATGTGGCTTAGTCTGGATGAAATCAAAGTGCTTTACTCCAAAACAACAAATATTAGTCTAAAGGGGAGTAGGGGACAGAAACCAGATGAGGGCAATCAGAGTCCTTCCTGAGACTTTACAACTGGAGAACTGAAGGCGAGTAGGAGAAGTTTTTCTCCAAACTTGAAAGGAGGTGGTGACAGTTAGCCTGAAATACCATTGCCCAACTTCCCTGGCAAAGGGAGAAACTAATGGAGGAGAATGGAGCTGGAAGACAGAGAGGGGTTGGTTCAGGAGAAGATAACACTACTGCTGAGTTTTGAGTTCCTGGTGTCATCTATCCCTTACCTTGTTGTGGCTTGAGGATATGAACCAAAAATATCTTCTATTTGTCTAAGTTGGTTTGAGTTGGGGGACTCAGACTTAGAACCGAGTCTGAGTCTTGAGTAAAACCTTGTTGCAATCTTTCCCAAGTCTTGAGACCTACAGAAAGGTCAAGTTTCCTGTGGTCTCAGCCGAGTCTAGCCTCATTTGAATAAACTAGAAACTCCTACCATCACATACATTTCTCTCATACCTCTTTCCTTTCTATTCATTCAAAATATACTGGCTGGGGTGGGTAAGAGCTGGGCTGTGTGTCTGAGTCATACAGACAAACCACATAGGCTCTTGCCCTTCAGGAGGTCATGGACAAGTAGGGCTAGACATGAGCAGCTGGCCAATTGTCTTTGGCACTGTAAGTACTATGATAGGGAGTTGCATTAGGTGCTATGATAATGCAGAGAGGTCCCAGGATCCAGGTGCAAAGTGGAAGAGAGGAGCCACTTAGGGAGGGTCTCCTGGTGGAGTTGCTGTGTGTGTTAAGTATGGCAGCTAATGTCAACCATCCTGGGTAAGGCAGAAGGCAAAGGGCAAGGGACTATCTCTGGAGAGAGGATGTTATGTGGAGGTCTGGAGAGAGTCTAGGGATCTGAAGTGGGTTGAGGTGACAGATCAGAGGTTGGGGATAAAAGGAGAGGAAGGTAGAAAGGTTTTACAGGACCATGGATCATGCTATCAAGGTTGGGCCCCTCTTTTTTTTTTTTTTTTTTTTGGCTGAGAGCAACAAGGAGTTGTAGAAAGATTGCAATTGTGGAATCAGCTCATCAGATATATACTTTAGGAAGATAGGTTTAGCATCAGCACAAAGAACAGATTAGAGCAGGGAGAGTCCGGGCAGGACTTCCTAGTAATCTACGAAGAAGATAATGAAGATCTGAGCGATTCAAGGCTGCAACCTTGGGCTTTAGAGATGGAAGAGAAAAGAAGATTAGAGAGATATTAAAGAGGCAGAAGCCACAGGAATTGGAGATTGTTGGGAAGTGGGGAGGGGGAAATCTCTCCCTCAAGTTTCTTTTTTTAGCCCTGAACTGAAGCACAAGTAAGCAGTATTAAGGCTTTGGGGATCCAAATTCAACAAACTCCTTGATGAAAGAAATCTTTGAAAAATTATAGTGAGAGAACCTCAGTCCCTTTTGTCCTGGGTGACTTAGTAGTTATCACCTCCTACTTTTGTCTCCTCATCTCTAAGACTACCCAAAGCTTAGCCTCTACCCCAGCTAGTGAACAAATCAATGAGTTTCTTATAGTCAAGACCAGGCGTCCTCAAACTTTTTAAACAGGGGGCCAATTCACTGTCCCTCAGACTATTGGAGGGCCAGACAATAGTTTAAAAAAAAAAAAAACTATGAACAAATTCCTATGCACACCGCACATATCTTATTTTGAAGTAAAAAACAAAACAGGATAAATACAATTCACACCAATGCATGTGGCCCAGAGGCTGTAGTTTGAGGACCCCTCGTCAAGCCCATTGGGCTCCTGTTGCTACATTTCCCTTCTGTCCAGGACCTGCATGCCTCCTGCCTTGGCTGGCTGGGTTTCTCTCTGATGCCTTCAAACAGCTGCTCATGTGGTTGTTATATTACATTTATAGTTATTCTTGGCAAGAGGGTTGATCTGACACAAGCTACTCCAACTTGGATGAAATTGGGAGTTCCAACCTCAATTGCATTTAACAACATATTAAATGTCTATTTTAGTGTGATCAACATTTCTTTGGGGGATATGAGTGAAAATATTAAATAAGCACCTAAAATTGCCAGGTAGTTAGATAGGTGCTTTATATAAAATATAAGTGGTGCTCTTTTAGTAGTCAAATGCAATGGCTCTCAAGAAAGACTGTCTCAGTTTAAATTCTATTGCTTAAACTTTGGCAACTTATTTAACTGTTATCTGCCTCAGGGTCTTCATTTATAAGATAAAGGTGAAATGTACCTATCTTCTGGGACTATTGTGAGAAACAGATGGCATAATCTATAAAGCTCCTGGCGCAGTGTCTTGCTCATATTAAACACCTAAGAAATGATGGTGTGTGTTATTACCTTGTTTACATGGCACCAGAAATAGTTATCATGGATCCTACTTGGCAAATGGTAAGAATGAAGCTGAAAGAAGAAAATGTGAGTGTAAGTGAGCAACGTGTGAGTGTGAGTTTGTGTTAGTGAGGGGTGAGGAGTGAATGCTATGACCAGAAAAATAATCACATTGCTGCCAAACAAAATAAATCAAGGTAAAGGAAGAGAGGAGGCAGGGGAGCGATTCCAGTTTGATTTCACTGCAACGCCAAGGAGAGAGGGATTGAGGGCTTGAAATAGGTCGATGGCACCAGAGAGAGAAAAGAGCAAATGAATAAAGAGACGTCATGGAGAGAGAAGCAAGTGGATTTAGTGATGCCTTGATGATTGAATTTAAGAGTCCAAGGTGACCTAAGAATTCACACCTAGACAGAGAAAGGAGAAAGGTGGTGATTACTACTAAATTTCTCTTTGTGGAGGCAGATTAATAAAGAGGGGAGGAAATGGGAAACAGGACAGATGTGCTTTGATGAAAAACAGGTATTCATCAATGATCCAGCATGTACACAATCGGTGAAGGAAAGAGACCCAGGTGATGTAGCATGATGGAAGCCTCCTAACATCTGTGCAGGTAGGAGGAAATGAGTTCTGTGAGAGAGACAGACCAGCCCGGGAAAGATCAAGGTGTCATACATAAATTCACTCTCCCTTGCAACTTTCTCTAGTTCAATGCTATGGACTAGAGTAGTCTCAAAGGCAGCTCACACTTTGAGAAAGAGATAGGAAAGAAAGATTCAGCCTAAATCTATTCATCCATCCATCCATCTGTCCATCTAGCCATCCATCCGTCCATCCATGTATCCACACATCCATTCATTTATTGCTCACTCAGTTCATTACATACCAAATGTTAGAATATGGGGTTCAAAAGAAAGTCTCTGGCCCCCTAGAAATTCTCTTCCTAACAGGAATACAATCATATAGTTTAAAATCTAACTACTATCTACAATTCTACAGTATAAATAAGTGTCACAGCTTCATATATAGATACTTTCTGATGGAGCTTAAAGGAAGTTACTAGGGGGGTTAACCTTGACTTTTACAATGTCTTGCTAGGTGAACTTGATCAAATTCCTCCCACCTATAGCTTGAAAGGTCATAAGAGAATCTCTTCTTGCTGAGCCTCAGCTTAGACATGGAGAGGTGTATAGATGGAGGTGTACGGGTTATAGATGGAGAGGCGGGGACTAGTGACCCCAAAGGTCTCTTGCAGCTTTTTAACTCAGGAATCATTCTATGGAAGACCGTCCAGTGACATAACCTGGATCTGACCAGCAATTTCATTTCCACCCCCTCCCTCCCCTCCCCTCTCTACCCAGAGCATCACTGAAAGGACCCCAGGAGAACAGGGCAATGAACAGATCTCAGAACGCAGCTGCTGTGTGAGCAATGAAACACCCTATAGTGGACCTGGGTGGAAGCTTTCCTGCAGCCCAAATGGCTTGAGCCTCACGATATATTGGAGTGCAGGGGTTGCTGCTTAGCTTCCTGACTCACTGTCTGTACTTGGCTAAATCTCCTAGCCTCTTATATTAAATGGCACAGAAAGGGGGAAGGAAGAAAGGAAGCAGAGGAGAGAGATTTTACTGAGAAGAGGGGCCGTAGTTGCCTCTTTTTTTCCACTCCTGCATCTTAATTTATTCTCTTTCTCTCTTTTTAGCACCCTCAAATATTTTAATCTCAAATCTCTTATCAAGATGGCCCACAGGCCAGTGGGGTTTCTTTTCACTCTGTTGATTGTTTCCTTTGCTAGGAAGAAGCTTTTGATTTGATGCAGCCCCTACCCCTTGCCAAGTTTTGCTTTTGTTGCCTGTTTGTGCAACTGGCCTCACAGTGGTGAGAATACCCCACCTTTGCCTCTTCCCCGGTCACAGGTTCATCTTCCTTCCCAGCTTGTGCTCCCACGTGTCAGCCTCCTACCTGGATTCCACCTGCTCTTCTGAGTGCTCTTTCTGGATCTGTCCACTCCCCTCCATCTTTACTGACATCTCATTTCCAGTAATTCTTAAGAGGTTGGGCTCTGGGGGCCAGATGCCGTGGTTTCAACCTCAGCTCCACCATTTACTAGCAATATGACACTTAGGAAGTCAGTTGTTCTCCTGTGTCTTAGTTTTCTCCCTTGTAAAATGGGGGCAATAATGTTCCCACTGCTGAAAGTTATTGTGAGGGTTACTCGGGATCATTTGCATGACCTGTGGTCTCCTTCCTGGGCCCTGCCTTCTGGCTGCTCACATACTCACCTGTGACACTGGCCATCCTTCTCCACACTCCAGCTTCCCCACCTCCTGCCCTGACTCCTCACAACTCAGTAGATAAAGACCGTGATCCTCACGAGACCAGCAGATGGACCCGTGTGTGGCCCAGGCTCTTGTCTAGTCTCACTTTCTGCTGTGTCCTTCAGCCGCACTGGCTTTCTCGGAGTTCCTCAGATTCACCCTTATCCCCACCCCACAGATTTCTGGAACAAGCTGGTTCCTCTGCCTGGAACTCCTCCCCCGAGAGATAACTCCTTCCCTTCCCCAGGCACTTTCTGACAGGTGGGTCCCTCAGGATAACACACCAGGATGGCTGTTTTCAAACTACCACAAACTAGGTGGCTTAAAACAATGGGAATTTCTTCTCTCAGGTCTAAAGACCAGAAGTTGAAAGTCAAGACCCCTGTGAAGTTGGTTCCCTTTGGAGGCTCCGGAGGAGAATCCATTCTGTGACTCTCTCCTAATTTGCAGTGGCTGCTTGCAATCCTTGGTGTTCCTTTGTGTGGGGCTTCCTAATTCCACTCTCTGCTTGCATCATTATTCTCTGAGTCTATGTATTTCAAATTCATCTCACTTTTCTCATATAAAGTTACCAGTCGTTGGATATAGGGTATACCAGTGGTTCTTAACCTTCCTAAAGCCACAACCCTTTAATATAGTCCCTGATGTTGTGGTGACCCCCAACCATAAAATTATTTTCGTTGCTACTTCAAAACTATAATGTTGCTACTGTTATGAATCGTAATGTAAATATCTAATATGCAGGATGTATTTAGGCGACCCCTGTGAAAGGGTTGTTCAACCCCCAAAGGGGTTGCAACCCACAGATTGAGAACCGCTGGAGTATACCCTACATCAAGATGATCTCATCTTGAGATCCTTAGCTTAATTCCATTTGCAAAGATGTTTTTCTAAGTAAGGTCACATTCATAGCCCTACACCAAAAATTCTTTTTTCTTTTTTTAATTTCAGATTAATGTGAGGGTACAAACAATTAGGTTATAATTTTGCACTTGTTAGATAGAGTCCTTATTGTAGTTGCACACACCAAAATTTTAACAATGGCTATAGGGGAAAGCAGAATTAGGGGCCATTTTAATATTCTTCTTTCTACTTTTTTCATTTTCTATATTTTATACAATGCATTTGTTTAATATGCTAATTATTTTCTACTGCAAACATGTGGTACTAATGACATTTAAGAACCTTGGGAAGATGACTTTAGAAATATCACCAGATAGGTTTTGTGGCACATAATACCCAAAAATATAGAATAAATTATATTTGTTTCTCATTTTCAAGTCTTGGGCCAATGATTCTCAATAGATCCTTTTGTGATTATTAGAAAAATCATGTTTTTTCCCCTAATATATCATAGTAAACCAGAATCGGATCAGTCATAACCTTCTGTTCAAAATACATCATTGCCATCCGTGATCCTATTATCTTTACATTTATAATAGCATAACTATACATGAACCCCCACTTGAATACGACTCTAACATTCATCTCTACATACACTATGCCTATTCCCCACCAGACACACAGCATCTAACCTCCAAACTCTCTGGGTACTTTCACACTCGGGTGCTTAGACCTGCCCTGAACATCACAGCCCGGACTGCATTTGTCTGAGAGAGCAGGACTTTGTGTACAGAGAGTTCTTGCAGGTGCCTCCTCAATGAGCACATTCTCCCTAGATGGACCATGTTACCCACAAGCAGCGTCTGACATACGACAGTTCCTTAATGATCACCCATGAGTGAGTGAATTATGGAAAAGAGCAAAACATTCGCTTTGGCAATGGGGTGGTACTACCTGGCCCTCACTTTCATCAGTAGGAGGCTTTGGTTGAAAAATGAAACCAGGAAGCTCTTGGGTCTTAGGATGTCTCGGCAGCTTCGCTAATTGGTTAGCACAGTGGTTTCCAAACTGGGCTAAACATCATTTGCCTAGATAATAAAAATCATTGGGTCCCCCTGCTGACTAGTGGAACTCAACTTCCTTCAGGTGATCCTGATGCACAGCAGGATGAGGGAGAGGCAGAGGGAGCTGGAGTGGGAAGATTGAGCCCTGTGTGCTGTGCTGATTTTCTTTTTTTGTTTGTTTGTTTTTTTGTTGTTTTTTTGTTGTTTTTATTGAATCATAGTTGTGTACATTAGTTCAACCATGGGGTACAGTGTGGGGGCTTCACATGCAATCTGAGATATTTTATCAACCTGATTGACATACCATTCATGATATTTTCTCGTTTACTATATGAAAACATTTTT
>CAUYON010177869.1:0-16257 GCA_963573935.1 Arctocebus calabarensis | reverse complement strand
AGCGGTAAACGTGTACAATCTCATGCTTAAAACCCAAAGCATGCACTGAATTATATTTATATGCTGTGATCTATGTTACTTAGTATGCAATACATACTTCTTACTAATATTTCACCCATTAAATTACCCTGCAGCATTTTGCTTTTTAAAATTATCTACAAACCAAAGTAATCTAGAAGAAAATCCAAAGTCTGACCTTACAGAGTAGTCTCACTTCCAACTGATGACCCAATCCCTGAAAGCTGTCAATCCCCAGCCATTCTAAGACTCATTTCCTAACTCATGAATTCTCTTGTACTCATCTGGTCCTATTATATCATAGGCCTAGTGTGGGTGACTAATTTTTTTTTTTAATTTAGTTGTATTCTCCCAAGGGAAGGGAGAGAGAGAGGTGTGTGTGTGTACATAAAGATATATATATATATATACTCACCCCTTTTCTCTCTCTGTATATACATGCACACACAAATATTTTATATATATATATATATGTGTATGTGTGTGTGTGTAGAGAGAGAGAGAGAGATGGAGAGAGATGGAGAGAGAGATGGAAATAGAGAAATACAGATATATTATATATGTATATATAGAGAGAGATGTGTGTGTATACAGAAAGATATATATAGAGAGAGTGAGAGAAGCAGAGAAATACAGATATATATATGTATATACATAAAGAGAAATACAGATATATTATATATGTATATACGGAGATGTGTATATACATAAAGATATATATATATACACACATATATCTATATTTCTCTGTTTTTCTCTCTCTCTCTCTATATATATATCTTTCTGTATACACATGCATCCCTCTCTATATATACATATGTAATATATCTGTATTTCTCTATTTCCATATCTTTCTCCATCTCCATCTCTCTCTCTCTCTTTCTCTATCTATCTATATCTATCTATCTATCTATATATATATACACACACGTAATATGTGTGTGCATGTATATATATAGAGAGAGGGGGTGAGTATATATATATATATATATCTTTATGTATACACACAAACACACACACACACACACACACCTCTCTCTCTCTCTCTCTCTCCCTTCCCTTGGGAATATACGATTAAATGTACATATATAAATATATATATATAATATACACCTAAATGTACATATATAAATATATATATATGTATAGAGAGAGAGAGAGAGAGAAAGGGAAGGATAGAGAAAGAGACTTCACCTTTAGTTTTTCCTCAAAGCTGTGCTTCTATAGATGTATATTTTACACAGATATTAGTTGGAATCTACTTCAACCTTTTGGTCCTCAAATCCTTGGCTTATTTTTAACCTCAATATATGGTACCCCCTTGTTAATGACTCGACTTCACCATCTTTCAGCCCTGATGTGTTCCTGACTTGAAGCAGTCACAGATTAAACCGCCACCTGTGCACGAGGAAGCCAGTGACAACAGCTGCATTCAGACTTCCCTTGATCTTGGTATTCCACTAAATCTTTATCTTTCTGCTGCCTATGTCCTGATGTTTTTAAGCCCTATGTAGAGATTTCTTGTGAAAGGAAAGTATATCAATTCAACGTTTCTTTAGGGGTAAAACTAAATGACGAAATGTATAAGCTTTAATAATTTGCATTATCTCTTCCTGAATCACACATTGTGATCTTTTTATTATTTAAAAATTTGAATCACATCTATGCTATTTTTATGACCCCTACACTATGTTTTATTAGATTAATACAAATATTACCTATGTTGCTTTCCCCAATTATGTAAATTCACATTAAACTTTACAAATATAAATTTTAAAGATAGTCTATGGTCATTCTGATAATGTTTTACAGAAAGATGTACCTACTTCCGATGTGAGCCCTTCAGGATGCATTCTTGAATGATTGATTTCTATTATTCCATTTCTTAACTTCCTCATTAATCAAAGAAACCCATTCTTTTATACCATTATTAAAACATACTGCATTATTTTCTCATATGTCTCTTTATTTGTCATCATATATTATGATGTGAGTATGGATTTTGAATTTGTCTCCACAGCTCTGCCTTTGAAATAAAGTAATGCATTTTATTAGAAGAAGAAAGTGCCTAAGACTTTTGACTGACTGTTATAATTACTCTTGAGAGGAGAGAGAAGCAGAAACCTAGTTTGTTTTGATGTTTTCCAGCATACCTAAAATGCCAACATGGACAGACCTCAGAAGAAAAATGTCGGAATCTTTCAGATGGTAAAGGGGAGTAGGATAACAAAAAGCAGGAAAAAGACAGCAAAATCAATAGATGTGCTGATCTATTCACTTTTATGACTGAACTTTGGGGTTTTGAGCTGAATTTCAGCTATTTCACATGTCCCTAGATATAATGAAGGGATGATATAGACTTCAGTAAGTTATGGGGTTTATCTCATACATGTGAGTGCCTCGTAACTTATTAGTGCCCCAAGCTATAATGAGTTATGTTACAGTTCTCATATAGAGCCTCCAAAACTTGTAACTCACCAAAACCCGGGGCAATTTCATTTATTTAATGCCTTTTTAGTATTGGAGTTTCTAATCCCGAATTTGTTAATTTTTTTCATAGTTGCCGGGTAGTGTCCCCGGTGGTATGTTAAAATTCAAAAGGTCATAAGTCCCTATATATTTTGCTGACGTGAACATTCTCTGCCACAACATCTAAAGAATAATATTTGGGGGTGGCACACTAATACATCATGTCAACCTGACATTTATATCATGAAGTTTACTGTTTTCTGGTGATATTGTCCATAATATAAGCCTTTGACTTGTTTGCAATCACGAGTTGGTAGGATATAGTGTTCTGTTAAGCATCTCTGGTGGTGGTTTGCAATGAATATGTGACTGCTCCACAAATTTTCAGAGATGTTTTGCCCTTTCATTTTGGTAGGAGTATAGAGAACATGATAAAAGGCTCTATTCATCAAATACTGTTTCTGTGGGAGTATCTTCACATTTTCCCGGATTCTTTTTTCAGGTGGCCAGCT
The DNA here is from genome assembly GCA_963573935.1 of Arctocebus calabarensis. Classification (NCBI taxonomy): domain Eukaryota; kingdom Metazoa; phylum Chordata; class Mammalia; order Primates; family Lorisidae; genus Arctocebus; species Arctocebus calabarensis. The sequence goes on along the minus strand of CAUYON010177869.1, from coordinate 13,258 downwards.
GTGTATATTTGTGGTTCATCATTCTGAACAATAGCCCCGAAGAAAATTGCATTTGTTGTAACCGATTCCAAAAACAAAGTTGTATTAAAAGTGTTCTTTTGAACATAATAAAACAAGATTGCTTTCGGTTGGTTTTGCTTCACTGCATTGCAGCATTTAGTAAGTTTTGCCACAGAATGCAACAGGCAACATGTAATTCATTAAATCCTAAAGTGCATCTCTTCAGAAAAGCAGTTTAGAATTATTTTATGGGAAACAGAAGTTTCTTAGAATAATGAAAAAAATTGTTCTTGAAAGAATTCAATATTTTATTACTTCTAGCCCTATAAAAGAAGTAACATTTTAAGACCTAAAAACAATGGCTCCTTGATTAAAAATGGCTACTGCCTTTTAATAATTACCTGTCTGGAGGAGATTATATGTGTGAGTCTAGCTATAATATGAAATATCTATACATTTTTACCACACATGGAATTCACTTCCTCCTTGGTATATAGTGAATAATTACAAATCAATTTGGCATAAAACAGAATTTATAATAAGATTGACTTTCTTCCTGAAAACAATATAGCAGTTTATTCCAAAGTCAAATTTAATTATTTTTGGATCCTCTTTTTACTGGAATATCTATGACTATGTGAGTATTCAATTTCTTGCCTCAGTCAATTGAAGATAGAACCTATATCTTACATTTTTAAAGTATTCCCTTTGCTTATTCTAAAAGCAAAAGTCTGTTTTAAAAAATCTAATTAAAATATTGTTGAAATCTCCAGAGAAAACTAGTTTTTCCCCTGAGAATCCAGCTGTAATTACGAAAAGCAGATAAGGCCTGCACAGTGGCTTATACCTGTAATCCTAGCACTCTGTTAGGCCAAGGCAGGTAGATTGCTTGAGCTCAGGAGTTCAAGACCAACCTGATCAAGAGTAAGACCCCCTGTCTCTACTGAAAAAAATATAAAAACTCACTGGGCATGGTGGCACACATCTGCAGCCACAGTTACTCAGAAGGCTGAGGGAAAAGGATCTCTTGAATCCAAGAGTTTGGGTTGCTGTGAGCTATGATGATGCCATGACACTCCACCCACAGTAACAAGTGAGACTTTATCTCAAAAAAAAATCAATCAATAAATAAGGAAAAAGAAAAACAGATAGGGATTAATGATATAGAAATTGACAAACCTAAAATTTTTTCATGAAAAGTTAAAGAAACTCGAGAATGGGTAGATATTTGCAAATAAACTGAAGACAGTTTAGTATGCTCTTTTTTTTGTTTTGTAGATGATTTTCTTCCAATCACAATTTTGTTACTTTGCATTTCATGTTTTTCTCTGAGTTCTGGTCATTTTACAGTAAAGATGTATTTATTACATTATAAATGCCATATAAAACTAAGTCATGTGTTGAGATACCAACAATCTGAAAAGAGAGACACAGGAAACGTAAAGACCAATAAACAGAGAAATCACTTGTTTTCCCAATAAAGTGACGAGCTGTCCGATGGTATGTTCTTAGTCTCATGGTGTTCCTGTCACTTTCACAAAATAAATAAATGAAGAAAACCTATATAGTTCTGACGAGTACTGGCTTGTACTAATACTTTATTTTGCTTCTTAATTTTAAAATAAAAGTAAAATCAAGATAAAGTTATTTTTAAGAAATGATATAAAATAAGTCTTTATCCGTAAGTATGTCTGACTCCCGGCTCAGGTATTAAGTCATTTTCAAGGTGTATACAAGTTCCAGATCTAAGGGAAGACCCTCAGACCTGCATGAAGAGCAGTAGGCACCCTTAATCTTTCAGAAGCAAAGCAGAAAGTGTTCAAATACATAAAGTTTAAAGTATCTTACAACCCTTAGGTTATGGAGCCAATTGAGGCTTGTTTTTAGAAAGAATCTCACTAATATGGAATATTGGCTAACAGAAATTACACAGAAACATAGAATGACCTATAAATGGGAGCTATTCACAAAAAGCAATTTAAAAAATTAGAAAGCAAAATTATTGGAATTTTTAAATTGGAAAAAGTTAAACATGGAATTGAAAATGAAAATGAGGCTTTGAGAAATGAATGAAAGATGGCCAAGTTTATAAAGCCTATTAATAGTATCAGTGAAATTAGGTTTTTCCATATATTCCTCTGAATTTTTGTATTACGATGTAGTAAAAAATATACTTCTTAAAATGTTGTTCAACCAAGTATGTTTTATATGTATAGCTTACAGATGACTAAGTGAAATTCAATATTTATACTGCGTTTCTGTATGTGTGTATGTGAGCATATTCCTAAAAAGTGGCCAGGAATATGTATTATAGTGCATCCATGTTGTCTAATTTCTCTAGCCTTAAAAGTAAAACTGATCATACTCAATGTAATCCTAATTACACATATCATTATTCTGATAAGTACTTGAAGCTTTATCCTGGAAGAACTTTTTAAAGCTGCTGTTAGAGGGCAGCGCATTTGGCTCAAAGGAGTAGGGTCCCGACCCTATATGCTGGGGGTGGCAGGTTCAAACCCAGCACTGGCCAAGAACTGCAAAAAAAAAAAAAAAATAGAAAGAAAAATCTGCTATTAGATAGAGTAGCCACTAACTACTTTTTCTTTCTTTCCTTCTTTCTTTCTTTCTTTCTTTCTTTCTTTCTTTCTTTCTTTCTTTCTTTCTTTCTTTCTTTCTTTCTTTCTTTCTTTCTTTCTTTTTTTTGCAGTTTTTTGGCTGGGGCTGGGTTTGAACCCGCCACCTCTGACATATGGGGCCAGTGCCCTACTCCTTTGAGCCACAGGCACTGCCCTACTTTTTCTTGATGAATATACATCATGCTATTTCTTTCAATTACCTTATTTTTGATATACTTTATTTCCATAGTACTGTTATATACAAACCATGATACTTACTTTAAAGAAAAGTTGGAGAAAAATTTTCATTGCTATATATTAATCGTTGTTGCCATATTTACAGAACAGAACAGAACAGAAGAGCATTGACCTCACTCAACTCCCCATTTCCCCAGGAAGCTATTGCAGCTGTCTCAACCAATCTAAATGATACAGGCAGGATAACTGACCACAGGGGTCTATAAGGATTCTGGGACATGTCTGACATACTCGTGGGTTAAACAATGGAGAGATTCAAAAAACTAATTTCTTCATGAACTTTTCATCTTATGTATATACATGGGGACAAAGACAGTGGAGTTTTAAAAACAGATAATGGCTCATAGACATATTATCTCATCGGTATGTCAAATGGGGGAAAACACTCTTGCTATATACGTATCAGTAGTTGTCGCGTGCACATGTGTAAAATAACACATATGTATCTCAGACATATGAGAGGGAAGAGAAAGAGAGAGAGAGTAGAAAGAGAGTTTGGAATAAGGTTCAAAATACCTTCTATGAAATAATCCGTATTAAAGATGAACACGTTCTTGAGAAAGTGATATGGACAACAGTAAAGGACAGAATGTAGTCTCCAAATCCAAGCCCTCTAGCTTCAAATTCCACGTCAGCCAGTGACTATCTATCTGACATTGGTTAGCCTGTTGGTGTCTTTGTTTTCTCATCTATCACTAAGAGTGATAATGATAATGACAGCTGCTTTTTCCACACTGTTCTGTCATAAAAGGGTTAATTCTGTAAAGGCCTTAAAAAAGCCCGCACACTTACATCAGCCAAGTTTCATATCTGTGCTCACTGATTAAATAATCAATAAATAAAAGATTCTATTCCCTCGATATGTTTGTAAGATATGAATGGGATATGTACAAGAAGTGCCAGGTTAAAAGGCCAATACACATCTGTTGAAGGACTAAATTTTCTTATTCTTTATAACATATTGAACGTAAGTTCTCTAAGACAAAGCGCTTTACAAATATCTTCTAATTAGTTCTGCTGTATGTAGCCATATTTATTTTACTTTCCAAGCTGTATTCAAATCTTATTTGCTTTTGATTTCATCTGAAACTTCTCATCTTTTCAAAGCAAGAGTGTCTATCAGAAAACAAATTGATTTGCAAATAATCAATTGGTATAGAGATATGCACACTGGTGCTTTAATGTACATTAATTATAAACACTTAGGAAAAAACATTTTCTTTCCCTTTTATTTACTTATTTGTTTGTGTCCTTATTTATTTATTTTATTTACTTATTTGTTTGTGTGCTTATTTATTTATTTAGAGACTGAGTCTCACTCTGTTGCCCTGGGTAGAGTGCTGTGGCAATGGACTCATGCTAGGATTACAGAAGTTGAGTCCATTTTAGATAATAGCAATGTAAGTGTTTCTTTAGTAAATTTAGCCTAGCAAAGAAACATTTGTTGCAGGTGTATTTTTTTTTAATTAAAATGTTTATTAGATCACTGATGAAATTATATCCAGACACAGCAAAATGCAAGCACAGTCAATTTGGGGAGGTACCTTCTCACCATATTCTGCACTTGGTGTATATGGGAAATATTTGCCTGACTAAGAGAGATGAATCTGTGGATGGACGGCTAGTTCTATCCTTTCTGTAGAACTCTAAGTCAAGTAATTTATGATTAGAGTGTCTTGCTTAAACCATTACTTTTTAGTTGAGAGAAGGTCCATTTTTTTATTTTATAAATGTTTCAAGAGTAGTACTACAAAATATATATGGTATAACACCTATGTTGCTCTCTATGAATTTATACTTATAATAAACGATAATTTTCTATAGTCTAATGTCAAAGAGTTTCACATAATTCTCAAAGTACTTCTGATTTAACAGATTGTTTTTTTGCTATTTACTTTTCTTTTCCCAATCATAAGATAAAATAAATCTTCAACAGCCACAAATCAGTAGATCAGAACCACGAAGAGTATTGTCACATTTAGAAATAGCTTTTATTTCCATATTTGACTCATCAATGAAACAAGGTATCTGTGTGCTATCACTTTTCTTTAAAAAAGGATACTTCATACAATGTTATTTCACTATAATGTTTAATGTATCAGCAAATACTTTGATCTTTATTGTTCCGAGCATTTAAATTTAGCTATCCTTTTGGGGGGCTATTTATTTCCTAAGGAAAAATACTTTTGAGTAACAACAGAATCCAAAGGATTGAGTAGAGTAGAAATTCAGGAGTCTTTCTTTGCTGAAGTTTTCTCATTTTTTGTGATGAGTATAGAAGTGCCTCTTTGTTTTTTGAAGGTCAGGTGACAATTACACTAACTATAAACATTCATTCTATTCCACTGCTAAGTAATTTCTACTTTAAATTGCTTCTAAATCTTTTCTCACCACCTTAAATCCAATATTTATTTTAACCGTGAGCTGCCTAAGACCTTTAATAGGAAGCTTCAAAGCATTTTAAAAATCGTATCCTTTTTAAATCTTTCTCATTTGAATGCAAGTGCCTTGAAAGCTCAAACAGTGTTGGTTGTTCTTATTGAAGTTTATAATGCTTTAGATATTCAAATCAGCTCTATGTCTTCCATTTGTTATGCAAATCTTTAACTTTATATACTGCATGGTTTATCTACATTAATACAGCTTTCACTAACAGGTCTTACCAGAGCAGACATATACTCAGAAGGTGCACGTTTTTAGTGTCTTGAATTACCATAAAATCATAAAAATAGTGTGTAATGCTTTACTCTAATCAGACTCAGTTTTATGTGGTTGTTGAAAGCCCTTTTACATTCCTTTCTGTGTCTGGAGGTCTGTGTATAAAACTGATTCACAAAAAGCAAAGTGAAGACACCTGCTGGCTTATAGCACAAATACTAAAATATCTTAGAGCCTGCTGAAAGGAGAATTGGAACAATATGTCATTACTGAAGGCTCACTTGCAAGTTCTAATGTATTATAATGAAAACAGTATGACAAACCTAATGAGACAGTGAAGATTTGGGTAATTGTTCCTACAATGTATGGTAACTTTTCCAGCCGTTATTGGCAAACATAAAACCTAATGAGATTTTATTAATTTAAATGCAGTACATCTGCAAAACATTTCCTTCCTTGCATTCTCCTCTGATAGTCTTCCTTTCCACATGGACTTGATCCTTTTAAGTTAATTGTTCTGTATAGTACACTCTCCAAACAAAATGCTTGACATAAATGTGAATCAAACTTTTTTCATTTATGTTCTCTATATTGTCCTGAAGCACAACGCTGCATGCAAACTTATGAAAACTATCTCTACAACATTTAATAATAGCATAATATTTGCATTTATAGTAAAGTTACTTTTGCTGGAATACTTGATTTTTCTTTTAAGGCTGTAGAAATGCATTTGTCTTCTTAATTTGTGATGGGAAGAAATTAATTTCCTGTTATTTTTCAGCCATCTGTTTTAAATTGTCGAAAGATTACAGATGAATAAGAAGCAAGTTTCTGCCCATTGACTGCCTCTTACTCAAGCAATCACTATTTGTTAATTTTTAAAGTGTTAAATATGTTTGCAAATCTGTCTGCTTTCATGAAGTCTAAATTCCAAATTTTTACCTACCTTTACATATACAGGGCAAATATGTTTTAGTTTACAAATGAAAATGTTTTCATCTGAGGACATTTTTAAAATAACAGTATATTAAACATGAAAAAAACGTGAATAGGATACTAATTTGCTATTGTTGCTCTTTAATTCTTGTTCATTTTCAGGTCACTTCACTTTGTTGTGTGTCTTTTTCAGGATACAGTGTCATGCACACATGATAGGTGAAATCTTGACTTTGCAGTGTTAGGTGAGAGAACATTTCTTGATGAAGGTGCCAGTAACACATTGCCAGTTCATGGTAGAAAAAGCAATAGAGCTGTCAGGAAGTTCAAAAATTATATTGTCTCTGCTAGAATAACTGGAAAGAGATCATACTCACTTTCCCCTTGAGTTTTGCAGGTCATTTTGGATTTACAGTAAAGCATTTTACTACAGTTTGAAAACTTCATAGAAAACTAAGTTGTCTTGTTCATTGTTATCAAATGTTACCCCATGCAATCAGGTATAATTGAATCAAAATATATAAAAATAACTATTTCTGCGATACTTTTTCTAAGCTCTATGAAAAAAATTAAACAGAGTATCCATTGTCTTATTTTGTACTTTAGACTTAACATGAATAAATTTTTCACATTAAAATTAGGATAGAGTTTATAAAATACCACAAAGACTAAAGAGGTCAATAATTTCCCAATGACCTTTTGGAGGTTTGAGTCAAAACTGATCGAGAAAAAATAGATTTATACTAAAAAACAAATTAGTTATTTGACAATGGGTTTAAAGCAACATGTTCTTAAATTTACCATGTGTTCTATAATAACACTTGTTTTCTGTCTTCCAAAATACCCATATTGCCTAAAGTAAGCATTTCTTGGAAGGCATTACAAAATAACTTTTACCAGAGAATAGAATGTAAGCATATTGTTCTCTCCCTCATTGATTTTATGAAAGGCTATTATACACTTAATTAGTATACTATTTAAGTAAGTATATAATTTCATTAACACAACTTAGAGTGTTTTGATGGAAAATTATCTGGCAGTTTTTTTCCTTCTGCTATAATTCAGAGTGCTATATTTTCATTATAAACCACAACAAAGACAAAAATCGAATACTTCCAACTGTATTTTTAATGTTAAAATTTGTTGGCAGAAATGTTGTTAAAGGCTGAGATCTTTGAGTCAGTATTCTAAAATTTGTTTCATATTGTTATCGATCGATTCTGTCATATTTACTCTACGTTGTTTAAGCATTCCCCGTTTGTACCAGAGAACCTCTTTCTTTGAACCATGAATGTTATCAAAAAGCACAGTGCACAGTCAGAAGAGACATATCATGTAAATAATGACGAAAGTGTGAAACTGGCAATAAAATATGCAGATTCCTACGGTTTCATTGCTTTTAACAAATAATAAATGGTCTTAATTCTGACTGAGTATTATATGGTAATAATAATATATTTGACAAAATAGGTTTTAAAGACTGCAAAATTTATATATTATTTTGAAGTATTTCCTATTCAAATGTTCACTGAAAATCTCTCCCTCTCTTCCCTGTCCACATACACACAAACACACATTGACACACGTCAGTTAGAAAACTCCTTTGATTCTTTAGTGATAATAGTTAATTTAGGTAAGTCTGTGAAATGATTTCTTTTACTTATTTTCCTTATCTTTCTCAATTGAAGACTAATTCCTCCACTACAAATTAAAATATGAGTATGTAATAAGAATTACCATTTTTTTAGTATTGCCTTAATTTTTCCATAAGGATCTTTTTTTCAGGAGCACAATCTCTCATCTCAGATGTATTTTCTTCTAATCTTTATGCTTTTGGTGCAATGGGATTAGAAAAATCTCCTAGTTAGTTTTACCCTTGCTAACATCCTATATTCCCCTTACTACCTATGAGAATTTGGAAAAGCTATTAAAATTTCCTGTCTCCAGTTTAGTTACATACAAAATGGAGATAATGTTGAAAGCTTTGTAGAACTGTTGAAAATATTATGTGATGAGCCTAACTTTGCCACATATATTATATTGGAGCTGGCGAAGGCTTCAGAGGCCGGATGACAAAGAGATTTGTCTCTCCTACATCAGCGATTGGCTCCCAGACGTGGAAAAAAAAAGTATCATGTGCAATATTGCATGTTATATCATGTTATGTACTTAACACAAACCCTGGGACGTGAGTGTAAGTAAATGCTGTCTACCATTTCAGATTTTATTTTTGTTTTTCCTTGCTTATTTTGTTAATGACTCTAATTGTAGGTTTATGCAACTCATCCAATTTTCTGTTCTTTTCCTGAGCGAAAAAGTAGATGCAGTCACCCTGTGCCATGTCCAAACCATTTCAACAACCCATGCTCTCAGTAAAATGAATAAAATATATTTAGTGTTATTTTACTTTCATTTGATTAAAACACAACATCAGCTGGAGTTTCTCTTTTTTCCTTTCCCAACCTCCAGTAACCATGCAGTTCTTCCTTTTATTTCTCAGGATTCCTCCCAGAGACAAAGGTGCAGTGTTAAATGCATCCAAGCGAGGCCTTGCCATTGACAAAATGGTGTATGCAAGAGCTGAAAATGAAAAAGAAAACAAAACAAGTGGCAGGGAAGGAGGTTGCCAATGGACAAAACCAGTTTTCTGCTTTGTGTATTTGTAAAGAAAATGATGTGGTAGCCATACTTTCTTAGGGAGGGAGGATTTTAGTTTTCTGGAAGCTGATCAGACATATTGATGGTAAACACAGTTATGTCTAGGTCAGGGGTATGAGGAAGCATTCTGTTCTATCGTAGTGACAAATATGTTTAATATACTTATATCTGCACGTGTGGTAATATGTTGTTACAGGTAATAAGATAGCGGATTCTTGGTAGAAAACTTAAAAATATTAACCTAGGCTCAGTGCCTGTAGCACAGTGGTTGTGGTCCCAACCACATACACTGAGGGTGGAGGTTCGAACCTAGCCTGGGCCGGCTAAACAGCAATGACAACTGCAACCCAAAAATAGCCGGGCGTTGTGGTGGATGCCTTTAGTCCCAGCTACTTGGGAAGCTGAGGCAAGAGAATCACTTAAGCCCAAGACTTTGAGGTTGCTGTGAGTTGTCATTCCACGCACTCTACTGTGGGTGACATAGTGAGACTGTCTCAAAAAAAGAAAATTACCCTCACTTACTAAATGTCATTTACTTTTTATCACAACCATAGTATAATAATAATTATAAACTATGTTAGTAATAAAATTCTTGTTTATTCTGGGCAGACTACACCTACCATGTAACTTACATCAAAAATGGTTCCAATTCTATAACCTTCAAATGTGGACATAGCATTTTTCTGATTTATATTTAAAACAATGACAATGATCAATGACATTTAGAGGGTTTGGGGGGTTTAAGTTAAGTGCCCTTATCTTAGGTGATATAAAGCATATTTTTAGTAAAAAGTAAAAAATGTAGTCATTCTAAAGAATCATGTACATTATACACAGAATATAGGTCATGCATATTTTAGGTTCAATTTTTGCTGAAGTGCTTGTCCTTGACAGGACAGTGGGTGATAACGTTTTATGCTTCAAAAAATAACCTACCATCTTCAACAATAGCAAATCATATGGTTCAAGGAAGTCTCAACAAAATGTGTTGGGAGAGGACTAAATTGTTTTATGTCCATTTACCATGAGACATCATTTCTAATTCATATGTCATTTTATAGCAGTTGAAAAATGTGTAATAAATTCATAGATTAAATACAACCCCAACTAAGAATAATCAATCAAAAATGACAGCTGATTGATTTCTTTTGTAAATGAGAATATACTTATTGTTTAATTGATTTCAATATGCTCAAAAGGTGATTTGAAAGTCATATATTCAAAAGAATATTGCTGCTGTTTTAGTAAGAATTTTAGAAGTTCAAAAATGTGATGCATTGACTGACTTGAGATCTTTTATTCCTGTCAAGAGAAGAAATTTATGACCTAGTCACTTAAAATAGGAAAAAAAGTTTAAACTCATGAAGAGGTCTCAGTTTTTAATTTTATAAGCTGGTTTTTTCACAGTTACTTTGGAGTTCGAATCAAGTTCCTTCTTTTTCGGCTGGTCTGAAGATAGTGAGTTATCTCACTTGATTGTTCACAGACAGTTACAAGTGTCTTCTTTTTTTGAATAAGATGTAGAATACTCCTATATCATGGAAAGTATGTGAAAATGTCCCTTGAGTCCTCTGATTACAGATCTTAAGTATCATAAAGGCAAGAAACAGAGGTCCCCCAATGCTGGGATATTTTAAAATAAACATTAATACAAGTTGGGATAAAATTCTTATTAAGAATACAGTTTTAATCATGTTAATTATTATTGACTTTGCTACTTAAGACTATTTCATAGTTTCTAGAAAGGGGAAAAACAATTACACGGAATGTAATAATGATGTGGCATTAACTCCATTATTTATAGTAAAGTCATCTCCAAAAAAAAGAAAAAACAAACACTTTTTTGGTTTCATGAGACGTAGTCTGAGTAAATATTTTAAATTCCTTTTATGATATTTGAATAGGCTTATTACATGTGTCTACTTATCTTCTCATTCTAAAATCTGTTAGTTAATAAGATAGTTTAATGCATAGAGTATACACTTAGGAACTTTCTCCTCTGGACTTGTAATCACGGTTAATTGACCTCTTAAAATCACAAGTCATTTCTACAGCGCATTAAACTAGGACAGTGGTTTAAGATATGCTTTTATGTCTATTCATCTATGTATGTACTTAAATATACATATATAGAAATTTTAATGTCTTCAAAAATATTTTTCTCATACTAACATATTACCACATATGTAGATAAAAGTATATTTAAACACATTTCTCCCTATCAAAAAAGTTAGAGTTACTAATATAGTTATTTACATATTTAAGTATATACATAGTTAATACATGTTTAATGTATACATGTTTAATTTTTGCCAGGATTGATTTGATTTTCACAAATGACTAGCTTATGTTATCTCTTTTTATTAATAGCGTAAAAGAGTAGGATGAAAATGGATACTCCTTCTTACTTCATCTTCGCTCTTCAGACTCAATAGAACAGAGTTTAGAATGTTGAATATGGTAGAAGGAATATGGTGTACAGAGTAATAAAGTCAAGGTTGGAAAATCTAACTTCAGCATTTGCTAGAGTACATTTGCTTGTACAGCATTTGCTATAGTACATTTCTATATGTACTTTGGTACTATGTTGCTTAGCAGCCCTGCATCTGTTTCTCCATTGGTAAAAGGTGACTAATTATACATGATGTACCCAATTTTAGGCACCCAATGAGTTATATATAATACATGGAGAATTTAGTATGTGTTCAGCATTTTTTTTCTTTTTTTTGAGACAGAGTCTCACTATGTCACCCTCGGTAGAGTACTGTAGCTTCACAGCTCACAGCAACCTCAAAGTCTTGGGCTTACGTGATTCTCTTGCCTCAGCCTCCCAAGTAGCTGGGTCTATAGGCACCCATCACAACACTCCTCTATTTTTGTTGTTATTTTTGGAGTTGTCATTATTGTTTAGCTGGCCAGGGCCATTCAAACCCACCAGCCTCAGAGTATGTGGTCAGCGTCATAACCACTGTCCTACAGGAGTTAAGTCATTGGTTAGCATTTTGAGTATTATTAATTCCTTTACTTTTTCTATTATGAACATAAAATTATAATTTATTTTTTGATTTCTGCAAAATAAAGTTTTAATTTATAATCTAGAAGGGTTATAATCTAGACCCTAATTTATAGAGTTATATATAGATTATAATCTATTGTAGGTTATAATCTATAACTCTAATTTAATTTATAATCCATATTGCTCTCTTGTCTCTACATCCATGTCTTCATGCATTTTCATGTTTAATCCTTTGAATTTTCTCCACTTCATGGCAATTTTTTGAGCTGTACCTATGAACTATGGCTATGAGGTATGCCTGAGTCCTACCTTCTGATGTCTAGTGAAATTCTTTTCCCCCCAAATAAACACACAATTTGAGGGTACCAAGAAGAGATTAGACATTTAAAAATGTGAGCTGTTTTGTTGAAAAAGGGAAATGGATTAAAGTGACTTGCCTAAAATCACAGATGGTAAGGGGCAGAACTTAAGTTTAATCCAGTGCTGTTTTTGTTCCATGCCTTTGTTTTCATCAGTATATTTTATAAGTGTTACTAATATAATTTCTTCTCATGGTATCCCAAGATGTGGAAGAATCACACCAAGAATATTAAAAATCATTTAAGCTTTTGAATTCCAAATCATTTAGGAATCCCACCTACGTAATTCTCCGTACACTGAGTCAGGTGATTCTTGGGAAGAACATACATTGATGAGCATGAGATATTCTTTCATTGTGTTCTTCCTTACCTTGTTGTTATGATTTTAAATCTGTAATGGATTTAAATCTGTAATGCTTTATATGTTGAGTATTTAGATTTATATTATGGAAAACCCTGGGCTAATCTATTTTTGCTTTCACAAAAATAAAATTAGTGTTAGTTGTTTTGAAAAGTAATAATTAAGCATTTGGTTCATAGCACTAGTATGAAGAAACAAAACAAATAAATAGGCTCAGCGCCTGTGGCTCAAGCGGTTAAGGCACCAGCCACATACTCCTGAGCTGGTAGGTTCAAATTCAGCCCAGGTCTGCCAAGAACAATGATGGCTGCAACCAAAAAATGGCCAGGCATTGTGGCAGTTGCCTGTAGTCCCAGTTACTTGGGAGGCAGAGGCAGGAGACTGGCTTGATCCCAGG
>CAUYON010177865.1:0-10256 GCA_963573935.1 Arctocebus calabarensis | reverse complement strand
TGTTTTTGGAATGGAAGATTCTATTTAATTGAAGCTCTCTGTTCAGAAAGCAATAACGTTGTGTCTTGTTCCTGTTGGGGTAAACCCTGAGACGAGTGTGCAGTGTGTGTGGGTGAAGTGAAGATTTGGAATTGAACTCCTTATCTGTAAATGTTCCCCAAAGTAATTGTTGTGTGTAAAATAACTTTACAATAAAATTATTATGGGTAAAAAAAAAAAAAAAAAAAAGAAAGAAAATATTTCAGATTGTATATGAAACCAACACATTGTACCCCATGATTGCATTTATATACACAGCTATGATTTAATAACAAAAAATAATAAAAAAAGAACTCCACATACATGAAACATAAAGAGATCATTGAGATAAATTATAATCAAATTCTCAAAAATCAGGGGCAAGATGGCCGGCTGGAAGAAGCTTCCAAAAGAGGCTCCTATCCAAAGGGAAGGATAACATTCAGAAAATGCCCAATTAAGCAGAAGAATGGAAGCCCAGCCGAGACAAAAGTGATAACTGCAGGTCACCTCCACTGAGGCAAGCTGCAAATCCAAGAAAGCAAGCCTCAGGTACAAAATTCACCTGAAAGGAAAAGTATCCATCCCCTCCTCCAAGAAAGCTGTGGTCTTTTTTGTCTTTTTGTTTCCTCTCTTTTTTCTCTTCATTTCCTCCTGTGGGTTTACTACAGATGAGTGGTGAACTATGGATCTCTTGTCTCAGCCCACAGGAGGGTGCCGTGGGAAGTGGGGACTGCTTCCCCAGAGGAACACTGCTGAGACTCTGAACACTCTCCTCCTAGGCAGAAAAATTGAACTCAAGTTTTCCCTGCCATTCTGAACTTCCAGTACACCCTTCTCCTCTGATGAACCAGATGAACCAGAAGTTTATCTCCTCCTAAGACTGTGAGTGGAGGTTCTTGAGTAGCACTCCCCCCACCCCGTTGTCAGCCGGACCAAGTGCCTCACACAAAAAGAGACTCCAGAGGCTGCACCGAGCTTTCCCCACCCACAAGGGCCCACCAAGCCAAGGACTCTACCTAGCAGACACCACCCTCTAGCGGGACTCGCTGCCTGGGCAAGCAGGACTGCCCCCACCAAAGACTCAGTGGGCCATGCCATCTGGGCAAATGGGACTGCCCTTGCCAGGTACTCAGCAGGCCATGCCGGCTAGGCAAGCAGGAACACCCGTACCAGGGACCCAGTAGGCTGCGCCACCTAGGCAAATGGGAACACCACTGCCGGGGATTCAGCACACACCATGCGACCCCCATATGGGACATACCCCCCTGGGCACCCAAGCCCTACCCAACCAGGGACTCTGGGAGCCATGCAACCTGCATCCTCCCCCCAGTGCCCTCCCTGCCTCCACACCAGACCCGCCCATCTGGCCAGGACCTCCAGAAGCCACACGACTTCACACCCTCCCTCAAGCGTCCTCCCTACTTCTGTGCAGAGCCCTCCACCTGGCTAGAAACTACTTGTACCACAGGCTTTCTTTGCCAAAGTCAACAGGCGCCAGGCACTCCCAGAACTGTGTGCACCTTCCCCAGGCTCCTGCTGAAACCATGTGTGCCACACTCCACCCCAGAGCTGCTCCCATAGCCAGAACTCCCTGGCTGGGGCAACCGCAGAGGAGCTATACAGGGTCACTTCCTATAAATATCCAGCAACAATAGAGTAATCCCACCCATGTCCAATCTTGGAGAAACACCTACCCAACCCTGAGGATGGCCAGAAAAAAATGTAAAAAAACACTGGCAATATGAATAATCAAAACAAATCAACTCCCCCAAGGACAATAAGGCAGACACAGCACAACACCCATGCATAAACAAATGGCTGACATGTCAGAAATTGAACTTAGAATCTGGATAGCAAATAAGATCAACAGAATGGAGGAAAAGATGGACTAGAATTTTAAGCAGTAATCCAAAAGATGTTTCAAAAGTTCAACCAATTTTAAGACAAAATGACCGAAGATTTTGACACATTAAGACAAGAAGTTATAGCCCTGAAAGATCTGAGAAATACAATAGAAGCCCTCAGTAACAGAATGGAGAAAGCAAAAGAAAGGATTTCTGACATTGGACAGAGCTTTTGAACACTCCCAAATGTTCAAAGAGGAAGAGAAATGGAAGGCAAAAATAAATCATTCTCCCAGAATGCTCAGGGATAACATGAAGAAAGCCAATATTCATCTTATAAGGATCCCTGAAAGCAACGAAATGGCTTCACAAGACACAGAGTCCCTTCCTCTGGAGATTATGAAAGGGAACATTCCAGACATGCCAAGTGATTCTGAAATTCAGATAGCAGATAGTTTCAGGATCCCAGCATGACTCAAACTGGATAAGACATCCCCCAAGCACATTATAGTAAACTTCACTCCTAAAGGAGAAGATTCTGAAAGCAGCCAGATGCAAGAAAACCATAAGTTACAAGGGAAAGAACATTAGAATAACTGCAGATCTCTCTGCTGAAATCTTTCAAGCTAGAAGAGGACAGTCATTGACTTTTAATCTCCTAAAACAAAATAACTTTCAACCCATGATCCTACATCCATCTAAACTGATTTTCATTTATTATGAAGAAATTAAATACTTAAAAGACCTCCACATGTTGAAAAAATTTGCTATAACTAAACCAGCTCTCCAGCATATTCTCAGACCTATCCTCTATAATAACCAGCATAATCCTCCACCAGAACAGTAAACTCACTCAGTAACTTTGGATCAAATTCCAACTTCTACAATGGCTAAAAGATCAAAAATGCCCACTAAACTTTTGAAAGGCTTATCATTATTCTCAATTAATGCAAATGGTTCAAATTTTCCTCTAAAGAGGCACAGGTTGGTTGAATGGATGCAAAAAAGTAGGCCAGATGTCTGCTGCATACATGAATCTCATCTTACTTTAAAAGATAAAATAGACTCAAGATGAAGGGATGGTCATCTATATTTCAGGCAAATGGAAAGCAGAAAAAAGCAGTTGTTGCAATCTTGTTTGAAGATACAATAGGCTTTAAGCCAACCAAAGAAAGTAAAGATAAGGATGGACACTTCGTATTTGTTAAAGGTAATACTCAAAATGCGAGATTTCAATTGTTAATATTTATGCACCCAACCAGAATGCAGCTCAGTTTATAACAGAAACTCTAACAGACGTGAGCAACTTGATTTCCTCCAGCTCCATAGCAGTCAGAGATTTTAACACTCCTTTAGCAGTGTTGGACGGCAGATCCTCCAAAAAGAAGCTAAGCAAAGACATTTTAGATTTAAACTTAACCATCCAACATTTGGATTTAACAGACATCTACAGGATATTTCATCCCAACAAAACTGAATGCATTTTCTTCTCATCAGCCCACGGATCATACTCCAAAATCAATCACATCTTAAGTCACAAGTCTAACCTCAGCAAATTTTAAAAATTAGAAATTATTCCTGGCATCTTCTCAGACCATCATGTAATAAAAGTTGAACTCAATAACAACAAGAATCTGCATACTCAAATAAAAACATGGACGCTAAACAACCTCATGCAGAAGGAGAGACGGGTCAGAGACGAGATTAAGAAGGAAATTACCAAAGTTATGGAACAAAATGACAATGAAGACATGAATTATCAGAAGCTCTGGGATACAGCAAAGGCAGTCCGTAGAGGGACATTTATACCACTACAAGCCTGCCCCAAAAGAACAAAAAGACAGGAAGTTAACAACATAATGGGACATCATAAGCAACTGAAAAAAGGAGACCATTCCAACCCCAAACATAGCAGGAGAAAAGAAATAACCAAAATCAGGGCAGAATTAAATGAAATTGAAAACAAAAAAATTATGCAACATATCAATAAATCAAAAAGTTGGTTCTTTGAAAAGGTCAATAAAATAGATAAACCTTTGGCTACTCTAATGAGGAAAAAGAGAGTAAAATCTCCAATTTCATCAATCAGAAATGGTAAAGATGAAATAACAACAGACCCCTCAGAAATTCAAAAAAAATCCTTAATGAATATTACAAGAAACTTTACTCTCAGAAATATGAAAATCTAAAGGAAATTGACCAATACTTGGAAGCACATCACCTTCCAAAATTTAGCCAGAAGGAAAAGGAAATGTTGAACAGGCCGATATCAAGTTCTGAAATAGTAGCAACTATACAAAATCTCCCTAAAAAGAAAAGCCCGGGACCAGATGGCTTCACGTCAGAATTCTACCAAACTATTAAATAAGAACTAGTACCTATATTACTCAACCTTTTCCAAAATACAGAAAAAGGAGGAATACTATCCAACATATTCTGTGAAGCAAACATCACCTTGAGCCCTAAGCCAGGGAAAAACCCAACAAGAAAAGAAAATTATAGACCAATATCACTAATGAATATTGATGCAAAAATATGCAATTAGATCCAAGGAAAAGGAATTCAGCAACACATTAAAAAAATTATACACCATGACCACGTGGGCTTTATCTGAGGGTCTCAAGGCTGGTTCAATATATGTAAATTGATAAATGTAATCTGCCACAAAAACAAATAAAAAAATAAAGACCATATGGTTCTCTCAATTGACACAGGAAAAGCTTTTGATAATATCCAGCATCCCTTCATGATCAGAACACTTAAGAAAATTTTCTGATATAAAGGGACATTTCTTAAACTTATAGAGGCCATCTACAGCAAACCCACACCCAATATCGTATTGAATAGAGTTAAATTGAAATCCACTTAGATCAGGAATAAGGCAAGGTTGCCCATTGTTTCCATTGCTCTTCAACATTGTAATGGAAGTTTTATCCATTGCAATTAGGGAAGGAAAGGTGATCAGTGGTATCCACATAGTGTCAGAAGACATTAAACTTTCACTCTTTTTAGATGATATGACTGTGTATCTGGAAAACACCAGGGATTCTACTATAAAACGTTTAGAAGTGATCAAGAAATACAGGAGTGTATCAGGCTACAAAATCAACACTCATAAATCAGTAGCCTTTATTCAGACCAACAACAACCAAGCCAAAAAAACAGTCAAAGACTCTATTCCTTTCACAGTAGTGCCAAAGAAGATGAAATATATGGGAGTCTGTCTAACAAAGGATGTGAAAGATCTCTATAACGAGAACTATGAAACTCTAAGAAAGAGCTTTTCTCTCCCCACTTGAGTTCTCTCTCTCTCTACCAGGAGCTTTAGTGTTTTCTATATTCTTTTCGGTAAATAAATTCTGTCTTACCACTGGAAAAAAAAAAAAAGAAAATGCCATGA
Source organism: Arctocebus calabarensis (assembly GCA_963573935.1). NCBI lineage: Eukaryota > Metazoa > Chordata > Mammalia > Primates > Lorisidae > Arctocebus > Arctocebus calabarensis. The sequence goes on along the minus strand of CAUYON010177865.1, from coordinate 4,991 downwards.
AGGCTATATTAAACAGTTTCATGAAAACAGTTCAGACTGTATATGAAACCAGCACATTGTACCCCTTGATTGCACTAATGTATGCAGTTGTGATTTAATAAAATAAATAAATAAATAAATAAAATAAAATAAATTAAGGATAAAACTGACAGTAAAGGTAAGAACATAATGGAATTCAGAATACCCTAATAATGCAAAGACAAACAATAATTTTTAATTCTGGTAAAAGATCAAAGATGAACAAGAAATAATCACAACTATCATAATTTATAGTGAATATCCAACATAATAAGATGTAAACTGTTACATAAAATGTGGGGAGACAAGAAGTAACAGTGTAACTGGCTTTGTTGCTTTTTAATAATGCTGTAATTGACAAAAATTTCACATATTTATTGCATATAGAATGAACAAACCAATCTAGTAAACATATGCATGACTTCACATACTTCTGTAATGAGAACACAAAATCAACTCTCTTAGAATTTTTAAGATATAATACAGGGTGGCTATAAACTTCATGTGCAATTTTAAACTATAAACTACTTTTTCTTAATTTTAACATTTTATGTTTTCTATTCATAAATTTCCTTTTTTCCTTTTATTATATCATATACACATAGAACATGAGTACATTTATGTATATGTAGAATACAATGTGATTTTTTAATACATAGTGGAGTTCTTACATCAAAATAATTAATACAGCTTTTGCCTCATTTCTTTGATTATTATGTTCAGACATTTATGTTCTGGGGGGAGGCGGAGCATGATGGCAGATGGGACAGATGTCTAGCACTACTCTCCCAAATATTCACATGAGAGAGGCTGGCTGGATCTTCCCCAGTGTGGAGTGTTGGTGTGGAAGGAGCAGCTAGGGGTGTAAAGAGAGATGCTGGATTGCTGAACTTAAAATGTAAGTCAGAGCCACAGAATCCGCTAGAGAAATTTTCATGACTCTGTTCAAGCAGCACCAGCGGCAGCAACCATCCCCTCCCTCACAGAGGACTGCAGTTCCCCATTCATGGGGAAACTAGGTATTTTGTGGAAAGATCAATGAAGTGTGGGCTCCTGAGCGGAATTTCGTGACCAGAAACGGGTGCCAGGAGCAGCAGGGGACTACAAAGCCCAATAGAAAATCATGGGGAAAGGATCAAACCCAGAAACAGCCACATTTGGAAATGTCGACCCACCACGAGCACCTTTTTCCAGAACAGCAGGAGTGAATGAATGACTTAATCATTCCTAGCAAGGAATACTGGTGTAGACTGGCAATTCAGGGTGTGCGGTGAACAGGTGGATTGCATGACTCAAAAGGATAATCTTGAGCCATGGACACTGATGAAAAAAAGCTCAGCACTGCTGTTGAAACAGCAGGCACCGTGGCAACCAGCCCCTCCCCTACAGAAGACTGCAATGCCCAGTTCATGGGCAAACTAGGTGCTGAGTGGAGAAACTGGTGAAGGATGGACCCCTGTGCCAAATCTGGAGGTCAGATAGGGGTGCCATCTGGAACAGGTCAGCTGAGGTTGGTCAGCCAGTTGGAAAACAAACATATTTGGAAATTTCAGAAATGGTGACGACAGGCACCTCCTTCTACAGGCCAGATACAGCGGTAACCGTGTTAATAAAGTAAACCATGAATCAGGGAAGAGCCAAGATGGTGATCTATGCCCAGCTTTACACAGAGTCTCTCGTCCAGAAGGAGAGTTAAAGGATAGAAATTTACCGAGAAAGCCGATGGTTTGGATCTGAGCCAAAAGAGAAGGTGGAAGAACGCACATCAACCCTGCTGGGGTGATCTGCGACCCCAAGGATACAAACAAAAGGTACAGAACAGATCACCAAGCAGACGGGAGTTCCCTTCCCCAAAAGAATGGCGCCAGTTTACTCCATACCTCCATACAAACAAGCAAGCACAGTTCACATGTCCTCCCACTCTACCCCCCGTGAGGGAACCTATAAAATACGGATCTCCTTCCCCTACGAGAGTGCCATGGCACTCTCCGCCCACGCATAAAACTGTATAAAACCATATATATTCTCTACCTGCAAGTTGGAACTCCCAGCATTCCCCTCCACTCTCACTCTGAAGTCTGGAGGTCTATCCCCCACAGAGTCCAGATTCTTGAGTCCACATTTTCTCAAGAGTTGTGGAAGGGGCACAAACTGTTGCTGATCTGTGCTGATTTTCCAGCTCGAGAATAGTGAGAGGAAAGTGAGCTGAGAGGAGGCCGAGCTTGAGCAGCAGTCCCCTGAGGCACGGAGCTGCAGCTGCAGCTGCGGGAATAATGGCAGTGGGGCTTGCACCCCTGGGGATGTTTTAAGGAGATACTCCCAGTCTCTCTGAGCAGCCAAGAAAAGCCAGGAGGCTTCTCCGGTGGCAGCCACCAGCAGAGCAGTCCTGCGGCAGAGGCATAGGCCACAGGAGTGAAGGGTATGCCTGAGGCAGCACCAGGTGGGACAGAGTGCAGGAATTACAATACCCAATAAGAAAGCCAATTCCAAGGGTAGAGACTGCTTTACTCAACTTCAGATGCACCTGGTCCTTAGGGGATGAAAGCTGAAACAAACGGCTGGAACTCACAGACTGAATCAGATCTATTTGTAGCCAAACATCTGATCCACAGGGGAAAATTTCTGCAAACTTGTTCTGTTCTATCAGCAACATCAATCAGGGACAGGGCTAGAACTGAGTGAATCATCCCAGCCCCTACCAAGTACCCAAGTTGTTAGGCCTCACCTCCCCCTGTAAAACAGTGACAGAGACTGGCAAACAGGCTGAGGAGTCAGAGAGCCCCTGTGAACCAGGCAGGCGCAAACCTCTCAAGCATCTGTTCATTGGAGGGAACAGGAACACAGCTCTGCGGAGTTTCCAGAGACTGGGTGTGAAAGAGGGACAAGGTGGGGAAGGAGGCATCAACCTTCCCAGACTAATTTACTTGCGGGGTGGGGGGCCTCCTAAGCTCACAGAGCACTGGAGCAAGTTATACTAGAGCTGCCATCAGACTCCAGCAATCTAGTTGCCAGAGACTTTTCAACTCTTTTATTTGAGGCCAATGCTGACTGGGACAATTGACTGGGACCTCTTCAACTGGGTCAATACCTGAACACGCTCCAAAGTGGTACCCTAGGTGTATAGTAGTGGGGAAGTTTTATTTCCCTTTTCCAATTTTTGCCTGTAGGGAGCGCAGTGACCTTACAGCTGGTATTTCACCACAGCTCAGACTTCAACACAGAGTAACTGATTCACTAGAATAAGACAGTGATCAGCTGAAAATAAGACAGAGCCACTTAACCCCACCACACCAAGAAGGTCCCCAGTTTCGCAGGCAGTAGCACTGAACAGGTCCTTGGCAAAACTCTAGGGAAAAAGGCACAGATACCACTCCCAGCATTCAGGTAAAGGACTGGTTAATCACTACTCCTAGAACCCCCAACCCAATTTATCCTTATCTACTCATCCAGCCAAATGATGCAAAATAATCATGGGGCGGGATCAGCAGAAAAGCTCTGGAAACATGAACAACCAGAATAGATCAACCCCCTCCCCCAAGGAACAATTTGGCAGACACAAATGAAGATCCTATGCATAAACAGATGGCTGACATGTCAGAAATAGAATTCAGAATTTGGATGGCAAACAAGATCAACAAAATAGAGGAAAAGTTGGAATCAGAAATTCTGGGAGCATTTCAAAAATTGGTCTCAAGAAGTCAAGGAATTCAAAGACCAAATGAACAAAGATTTTGACACATTGAGACAAGAAGTTGCAGCCCTCAAAGATCTGAGAAACACAGTAGAATCCCTCAACAACAGAATGGAGCAAGCAGAAGAAAGGATTTCTGACATGGAAGACAAAGCTTTCGAACGCTCCGAAACCTACAAAGCAGAAGAGAAATGGCAGGCAAAAATGGATCATTCTCTTAGACAGCTCTGGGAAACTCAAAGAAAACCAATATTCACCTTATAGGGATACCTGAAAACGACAAAGTGGCATCGCAAGTCACAGACTCTTTTCTTTAAGAGATTATGAAAGAGAACTTCCTAGACATGCCAAGAGATTCTGAAATTCAGATAGCAGACAGTTTAAGAACCCCAGCACGACTCAACCTATATAAGACCTCCCCCAGGCACATCATCATTAAGTTCACTAAAGTTAATATGAAAAAGAAAATTCTGAAAGCAACCAGATGCAAGAAATCCACTACCTACAAGGGGAAGAATATTAGAAAACCTGAAGATCTCTCTGATCAAAACTTTCAAGCTAGAAGAGAATGGTCATTGACTTTTAATCTCCTAAACAAAATAACTTTCAACCCAGGATCCTATATCCAGCTAAACTGAGTTTCATTTATGATGGAGAAATTAAATACTTTAATGACATCCACATGTTGAAGAAATTTGCTATAACTAAACCAGCTCTCTAGGATATTCTCAGACCTATCCTCCATAATGACCAGCGTAATCGTCCACCACAAAAGTAAAACTCACCCAGAAACTTTTTATCAAATTTCAACTTCCACAGTGATGAAAGGATTAAAAATGTCCACTAATCTTTCTAAAGATTTATCAATATTTTCAATTAAAGTGAATAGCTTAAATTGTCCTCTAAAGAGGCATAGGTTGGCTGACTGAATACAAAAACTCAGGCCACATATCTGCTGTATACAGAAATCTCATCTTACCTTAAAAGATAAATATAGACTAAGAGTGAAAGGATGGTCATCTACATTCAAGGCAAATGAAAAACAGAAAAAAGCAGGTATTGCAATCTTATTCCCAGATACAATAAGCTTTGAACCAACCAAAATAAAGAAGGATAAGGACGGTCAATACAAATAGGATAAAGGTAATACTCAATATGATGAGATTTCAATTATTAATATTTATGCACCCAACCAGAATGCACCTCAATTTATAAGAAAAACTCTAATAGACATGAGTAACTTGATTTCCTCCAGCTCCACAGTAGTTGGAGATTTTAATAC
>CAUYON010177864.1:0-54089 GCA_963573935.1 Arctocebus calabarensis | reverse complement strand
AATTGTGTTTGTTATGTTTCTACATATACTAAGTATATATATATGTATTTATTATTATTATTTTTGAGACAGAATCTCACTATGTTGCTCTTGGTAGAGGGCGGTGGTGTCATGAAGTATTTTTCTATGAACAATCAATCCATATCTAGGCAATTTCTATCTTATAGTCAGTATTTTCCTATCCATAAAATTTAATTTCATAAAATATTTCTGAACTAACATAGTTATCTGTATGTCCAAAATATGTTCGCACAGGGGGATTCCCCACGTATTACGGACATTCTCACTGTGAGCGCACAGGAACCATGTGCATGCGTTGTGAATAACAGATGTACCATAGACTGGATATAATATAGAAAGCAGGAGCCAGAATTTTTAACACAATCAAATTATACTAAAAAAGTACAGAATTCTCTAAGGTAGAGAGGTTTGCCAGAGACATTTTTTAAAATAAAACACTACATACACATAACAGAATCAAGATGACTGACTCAGTCACTAAGGTCACTGATAATTGTAGCAGAGAGGTCTCAAAACTTTGTAATTTATTGAACTGATATTGCATAGTCATGAAAGGAGATTTTCTTGCTTTAACACACTGTTTTAGACAATTTTACATAAAAATGTAACACCTAATTCATACCTGGGAATAGAAGATGAAGACTGGAAGCAGGTTGCAGGGTCTACAGACACTTCAAAATCAGACTGTATGGGGTTTGCAATTGTTTCAGAGCCCTGGAAAAGAGCATTTTCTGGTTTACAGGACAAATAGTTTACTCTCTGTGGACCTTTAGACGTCACTTATGTTAGAAGAAATTTTATTTATCATTAAGAATTATGAGACATCTTTATCTAACAGGCTAGCTCTTGTTTGGATTAGGTTTCTTTGCATTTATAACAATTAGAAGTAACTGAAATAAGAATGTATATAAAATGACCCAGCAGTTTTCACAGTTTCTTTCATGATGATAGCCTTTTCCAGGTGCTGTGTGACACGTGTGCTACACAAGAGTCTTCTAATCATTTATATGTGTGTTTATTTATTTAATGGAACTTTAATGAAGTACCAATAATGTTCTATGCTTATAGCATAAAATATGATGTGATGTTTTGATGTGCATTGTGAGCGTTGTGAAATAACCACCACAATCACGTTAACTGAAATATCCATCAGCTCACATAAATTTATTTCATTTTATTTTACTTTACTTTGCTTATTTTATTTTATTTTTAGTGAGATGATTGATTATAGTCACCAACCTATGCCGTAACCCTCCAGAACTTATTTATCCTATTTCAGTGAAACTTTGCACCCTTTGAGGATCATCTCATTTCCTCCATTCCTCAGCCCCTAGCAACCATCATTCTGCTGTTCGCTCCTTTAAGTTTGACTTTGTCAAGTTCTACTTGTCAGTTAACTCATGCTGTATTTGTCCTTCTGCACCTGGTTTATTTCACTTAGTATAATGTCCACCAGTTTCATCTGTGTTGTTGCAAATGGCAGGATTCTTTCTAAGTCTGAATAATCTTTTATTTAAAGAACGACACCTTTGATATTTTAAGGTAATAATGGGCAAGATCAATTGCAGTCCTATTCTATATAATGTGTTTGTCTTTTTCTTTACATTAGATGTGGCAGAATTCTTTTTTGAGATATCTACTTCTGACAGCTCTTGGTAAAATAACTCTCTCTCCACTCCCAGTTGATGGGTGATATATTCCCTTCCCTTGGGGAAAATTAAAGACATGTTTCTCTCTGACGTTATTATTGAATTTCCATACTCCTAGAGAGGATTATCCTGAAATAAGAGAGAGATGATCTACTCTCACTGGGAGGGCAAAGGAGGCAGGCAGGGGCTTTAGGGTCAGAGGCACTGCTTTACCTGGAAATTCATGAAACTTACCCCTTGAGTTCTCAGGTGAAAGAGAATCTTCCAACTTCTGAATCTTGGAAGATTCAAAATATGATTTCAAAATCATATTTTTTCCTTAAACTTTTTATGGCCCATATAACACTCACATAATAAAATACACAAATCCTAAATGAATTATTACCAGTATGTGTGTCATGGTAACCCCACCTGAATGAAGATAAATAATTTATGTATGTATATATATTTTTTCTTGAAAACAATCTTTCCGAACTGTATAAGTTCTAGTCTCCATAACACTTGGATACTTCTTCATTCAACACATTAAAAGTGAAATGTGTTAAGACCTGAGCCGAAAGTGAGAGTCACAGGTAAAAGATCAATTAATCCTATGCCAAGAAAGAAGATTTGCCATCATTCATCAAGATTGGCAGACACAACCAGGTTTCCTGAAAGCAGTCAAGTCCTGACTACTCCAATATCAATATGATACTTCAATGTTCCTATGTGTCTTCGAATATTATATAGGCCCGGATGGTAATCTCCAGGAATAAACAAAGGGAAGAGAATGTCAGAGGCAATTCTCTGATAATATACTGCCACCATGTATCAGAATATTGGTAAAATTTAGGAAATGGAAGATGAATCTCATCATAGAATGAAGTTAAATTCATTGCTAGCGCAATAAGATGGAAGCTTCAAGTTAAATTACGGTTCAATTAAAGAAAATAAGGGACATGATTTTTTTTTTTTGTAAACCTGAATTTGTGGAGGTAAATTTGCATTTGTTAAACTGGTTAGATTAGGATAGAGTGAATATTACCACTGCAAAAATACAAAATCCCAGAGACTTAACAGAGCAAAAAATGTATTTTTTATGTTAATCTGTGTTACGTGGTGCTGGTCAACCCCAGTTCTTTGCTTAATGTACTCCTGGGAGATCTCAGAGAAAGACAGTGTGTGTGTGGGGTCAGGGAAGCAAAGGAAGGAAATGTGGCCATGAGTACCGGCACCCTTCAGCTTGTGCGGAAAGTGGCATGTGTCACGTGGCCTCTCTTGTGTTCAAAAACAAGAGGTGCAACCCTCCCACGTGCTTGGTATCCAGTGCTCGTGACCACCACAAAACTCATTTGGGCAATACAAACTGAAGCTTTTCAACTTTCCTGAAGGAACTGTTTGAATACTAAAGCAGAAAAAGGTGTTTTACCTTTCCATTTAATTTAGAATATTCTCAGTGAACATATTAATCTTGTCTATGCACCATTTAATGGTACTTCCATTTTTTCCTGCCTGCCAACAGATAAAGCATAATTTTTTTCAATTTCCCAAAGATCGCCTGTCACCATAGACATTTTATCAGGTTTTAGAATCCTACACCAAGGTGATTTGAGTATATATTTTACTTCTTTTATTGTCTCTAGCAAATAGAGAGGCTATATTCCTTTAGCTGCTGATTTTAAGGAAGTGCTTTATGAGAATTTTTGGTGATTTATGCTTTATTTTGTATTCTGTTTTTATTAGAAACAGGCCAGTGGCTTCTAGTGTTTGAATTGGAATTCGGTTCACTGACAGTACAATAACAACCATCTATCAGAAACTTGCAATTCATTCTTGTTCTCTTCATTATTTCAACGTGGATAGGGGCCATAAAAATGAAAAGTAGCTTTCACACTCCAGAATAGACTTGCCACTTAAAACTTGAGAGTCGGTAGAGTGTAGTATTTAAATACATGTGTTGAGAAGTCAGGCTGCTTGGGTTTGAATCCTGGTCGCGTCGCTGTGTGATCCTGGTCAAGCTGCATAAATTCCAGTTCAGTGTCTTCATCGGAGACAATTATAATATAATTATATTATGATATTACCCGTGAATTTTAAACGAGTGAATTCTTGTAAAATGTTGAAAAGAATGCTATGTAGTAAGCGCCACATGGCCTCTAATATTATTATTATTGCTGTTATAATTTTTTTATACTTCTCATATTTATTAAATTAAGTTCAAAATACTAGATATTAAAAAAATAATTAAAAAATACTAGATATTAGTGAAGCTGTGGAAAAAGAAGACCCTGCACCTGGAAGCATAAATTGGCATATCCTCCAGAGGGAGAAATCTGGATATATCTAATATATTTGAAGATATGCATAGTTTATGACTTGTATGCAAGTATACTTTTAGGTATATAACCCAAAGAATAGTCAGTAGTGTGAACCATTCTTATTGAGCATAATTTATTTATTTATTTATTTTGAATGGCATAAGGCTTGTCTATAAGATTTTTTTAATTTAATTTTTATTAAATCATAACTGTATACATTTATGGGATGCAATGTGATCATTTGATATACAATGTGGAATGTTTAAATCAAGTTAATCAATGTAACCATCTCCTCACTTATTTTTCTGGTAAGACATTTATAATATACTCCTCGTTGTTTTGAAATGTACCCTCACATTGTGCACGTATGGTGAGATCCCACCGAATGCCCTCCCTTCACACACTCTCCCCCTCCCAGGTCTTCTCCCTTACCCCTCTCTTTCCTTCTGGACTGAGTGCTTTATCATTCTGTATGAATATGTAAGTGTGTCTGTCTAAATGGGTTTCATAACAGTATTAAGTTCACTGGATACCTTTTTTTCCATTCTATGTAAAGAATAATAAATGAATTTTTGACAATCAAATTATTTCATTGTATTACATAAGTAATGGTATTGATACATCTGACCCCAAAATACAATGTGAATGTGATACACACACACACACACACACACACACGGTGCACATTTAAAACAGTGCAATTTAAAATAGTTTAGCACAGTAGGTTGCACACAAACTTTATGGACACCATATATATTATATATTTTTTATTTATTTATATATATACATATAATTTTTTAAAATCAACTACAACCTGGAAAAGAAGAGCAGAAAAAGTTAAGTAATTTAAATATAGTTCCATAGTTCACAAACAGTTTTATACTACGTATATGTATCAAGGCAGCCCAGGGCAAAACCAAAACTCTAATTCAATATGCAATACACATCAACGTTCTTATTGATAGTTGGACTCACAACATGTTGCTGATAAAAATAAACTTACAAAATAAAAGCCAACTGACTTATAAGGTCAACGGCAACTGCAAACTTGTATTTATTCTTAACAGTACAGCAAGAGAACCATGTGTATGTCAGAGCGGTCTATTTGCCACAATAGCATTTCTAAAATAACCTCTTCTTTTGAGACCAAAGTAGAGCCCGTGTCCTATTAAATATTCTTCCTAATAAAAAAAAATGTGTGTAAAAGTGTTTTCTTGATTAAAACGTCTGTTTTTCTACTTTACACGTTTCTCTTTGACCTTGAGTGGTCAAAGTTTTCCTGTCTTACTGTCTTTTCAGATGCCAGATGTCCTAAAAATTAATCCTCCTAGTGTAAGGCTGATTTTGTTCACGAATCCAAGTATCTTGAGAAACAGAATCTTCATCTATCAATATTCTCCAAAATGTGGGAAATACTGTTTCGCTTTTATAACTGAGGCCATTTGATTTGTTCAGGAAATTTTATCGCAGTGAAAGAGTTAAGGACACTAGATATTTGCTTATGAGCTCATAGTTGTTGGAGTTGATAGTGGCCTACACAGACAGAGCTGAAATTTACTAACTGATGTCTTCTTTGTCAAATAACTAAAATTACTTGCCTCATAAAAATTTTCTGTCTTTCGTAGCTGTGTGGTCAGAAAAGTTCTCAAAATTTCACAGATTTATAATGCAGGGTCCTAGTAAGTCATTATCAGCTTCCTGTCCCTTACAAAGAAACAGTAGGAAACTTAACTATTTTCATTCTTAGACCTATTTGCAAATCATTCTGGGGTCACAGAAATAGTGCAGCCATGAATCCATCATTTTAAGGAAATTCCCTTTGCTTGAATATAACATATGTGTACCCCACAGTACTGAGCTTATAAATATTTTATGATTCTTTATTTGGAATTATCTTTTTGAGTCAAAACGAGAACATAAATTCTGTAATGTTACAGACTAAACATGATCAACAGGCTTCCAACATCCAACAAAAGAACAAAAGAGAAATCTTCCCATAGTAACTTAGGAGAAGATAAATATTCTGGTTCAAAATAAGGCAGAAACCTTAAACCTTTCTTACTCTTTATTCTTAACTTTGGATTGAATTCAATGTCAAGCTGATAAATATACATAGTTTATCTTTTATTGCAGTAATATTATCTCTATTGTAAAATCAACTTCATTTGTAAGACTCTGTTATGATAAAGAGAGCTTTTTATTCTATCTTCCCATCTGCGCCATAAAGAAAACAAATATTCAGGGCAGCTATGCCATAAAAAGTGCCTGTGTGTGGTCTGGAGCCTGCTTAATGTAGAATCAAAGGAGTCTGTAGAACTTCAAGAGATTTTTCATTTCATTCCACCACCTCCAGACAAGGTTTTGCCTAAACCTTCCTGGACAGAGTAGTTTATAAAGTGTCTAGGCCAGACATTTGGATAGTTACCCTAAATAACTGCCAGGAGTTTCATCTCAGTTTTAAGTCCCTCTTAAACACGCCTCTTAATAATTCAATCCTGATTCTCGTGATGGACCTTACATGGAGAGCCTCTTTCAAATATGAAAGCTTGCTATGAACAATTTTCAACACACTTCCATCCTTGAACTCTTGAACAGTGATCTTATTGTATAAAGAGACACTTTGAATCGTAGTAGAAGCTTCACAAATGAAACGATACGTAAAAATAGAAAGATAAGGCCCTACATTTGTGTGTGTGTGCACACGCACGTGTTTGCAACAGCATCAGAGGGTAGAGAGGCAGGAAAATAATAATAGTCAGTATTTAAGTGTGGGAAAAATAGCCAGACTGTAAATGATTTTAAGAAAGTATAATTTATGGAATTCTATATTGAATAGAAAAATATTCATATTTCTGAGACAGGATAGCTAATATCTGCATGCAAATTAGGTGGATTCACATAAATAGATAGCAAGGCAGCTCATTCATTTTTAAAAATATAAATTTATGGTTCACTGTTGAATGATTGGCAGGTAGCAAAGTCATTTTAAAGTTTTTCTATTTAAAACATGTTTGTGCCAAATGTGGATTAGCAAAGCACAGGTGCCTCTTGCCTGTATATACAGTTGTGTGGAAAAGTGGCCAGGTAAGCAAAGGTGATCAAGGGGGCCCAACCTGGCCCTTTGAAGTCCTTCTGATCAAGATGCTTTAACAGCAAACTTCAAAGACTGATGCTTCACCATTTTGTTTGATCCAATCACTGCATTCAGCTGCAATGTATGGGCTGGGGATATTAAATCTGGAATGGTTTAGATGCTACCAATTAAGTTTTGCAAATGAAATTACAAGTTCAAAGTACTCAGCTGCCTATAAAGTGAGTTGGCAGAACTGGGAGAAATCTGTGGTAGTTTGCTTTGAAGTTGGTTTGTCAGTGCATTTTAAAGAGTTGAATTAAATGGGAAACTTGTTAGTATTCCAAGTCTTTTTTTTTTTTTTTTTTTAGGGCCATACAGTCTGGTTCGAAACACAGCATATATTAGACTATCTTGTTTTGAAATATCAGAATGGAATCATATTAATTTAAAAACCCTTAAACACATAAACACATTGACAGACAAACCTACACACACATCTCACTACCCGCAGTTTGATACATTTCAATCCTAGAGGCGAATTGAATTTCCAAACTGCCCTCGACCACCCTGTAGGTAAGCTTCTGAGATTCACTGACATCAGACCGTCCATCATACATGGTCGGCTCCACACCCTTCAAAGCTTTAGGGAAAGAAGGTCAAAAGTTGCATTTTCATGATATCCAGAAGGGGTAAGAATTATAAAATCAGATTCCAGGAAATAGGTAACCAAGCTCAGTAAATGAAATCTAATGGACTCCATTTGATCACAAATGACTTAGAAGAAATAGTTTCCTCTTTGTAACAGAATGAGAGTCTTAAATATGAAAGCGACTTCAGAATGGGCACTTAGGGCATTTTTCAAAGAGAATGATCAAATAAGTGTTGGAAGCTTCTGATTAAATATGAGTCTATAAAGGGATGCTGATGTTTTTATTTTTTGTGTGAGAGGGAGGAAAAAAACAACCATGGCTTGGCAATGCCTTTTACCATAAACCCTTTATAGTTCATTACGCAAGTGAAATACGAGACAGACGTTAGGTTAGAGGCCCTGGATGGTAGCAAGTCAAGCGATCTGTCCGGTTCGAGAGCGAATGTGCCCTTCACGCAGTCGGGCTGCCAGCAGTTACAGGCTAGCGCGTTTCCATTGCTCTGTCTGCCTTTTAATCTGTTTTTCGAGTTAAAATCTCTTGCTTTCTTCTGATTTCGTCCAAAAGGAATACGTTTTATCTTTCTGGTACAAACCTGAACCCTCTGAAGAGACATGAAGGATCTCTTCTGGATTCGGAACCTTTCCCGGAGGCAGGAGCATTTTCACCAGCTAGAGACAAAAGGTGGGTGGTAAAATCCTAGCTCGTTGGTTGCTCTGAGCCCAGGGCAGAGCCAGGGCAGACACTGGAGTTTCCTGGCTCCAGACTCAAGTCCTGATGTCTGGTTTACAGCCACCTCAGTAAAAACAGTAGCAAAACAAAGAGTGAAGGAAGCAGGCTGTGGCAATGGTTGCTCTCCCTGAGAGGCGGGGGTGGAGGCAGCGGGAGCCTGTCTGTTTTATACATATTTTTTCAAAGGCATTTTACATCTGAATTAATCACCAGCTCCCCCCCCAAAGTAATAATACCTCCTCCCCCCAAACTGCTTTTGTTAATAATAAAACTGACTTCCCTTCTAAGCTAAGGTGACCTCCCAGTGGTGCACAGACACACTCTTTCCACTGTTGTTTCCCTGACATCATCTAAAGGTCTGCCCTAGAGGGAGGACAAGCTGTGGGGAGTTAGCTTATTTTCACACCCCTGTGAGCAATCGGAATCCCACAGTGTGGCTTGCCCGCCCCTGAAGGAGCGGTTATTGCAGTCCTAAATCATGAAATTTGGTAGAGGCAAAATCCTATTGACTTCATTGGGAAAACGAATGCAAGGGAGACAATGTTCCCTCCCCTCTCAAGCTGCTGAGGAAGAGCACTTGGTTGAAACTTCTGAAGTTGGCTGAACAGGGCCGGTCGGAGCCAAGTTTAAGGACGAGTGTGCTGGGAGCCTGCACCTGCACAATCCGAGCTGGCGGCACCCCTTGGGGGGCTGGGTTCCTACCGCTGCCAAAAAGGGAAAGAACAGGGAGAGACAGATGGCGCATCTGTGGAAGCTAAATCCAGTTGTATATTCTTGATTTTTTTTTTCCCCCTCTGCTCCTATGTAACACTGAGGATAAGAAGATGTGAAACTAATCTTTGAAGTGAAAGAAATGCTTTTTAAAAAAGGTTGGTGTACTTTCTGGCTGGGAAACATTTTATAGGATTCCTTGGGACCGCCGTTGATTTGCTTAGTCTTTCTTCAATTTCAAATAATTGCGTCATCTCCAAGCCAATAGAAAGAACTTTTAAAATAAAATCTAATTTAGGAGATATCTGAAAATAAACAATTCTGATTTGTGTCAGGGCCTGGAAATAACTAGTCAAAATACATTTTGTATACTTTGTAACAACCTGGATGGAATTGGAGAACATTCACCTAAAGAAAATATCACAAGAATGGAAAAACAAGCACCACATGTACTCAGTACTAGCTTGGACCGAGCACATCAACAACTACCAGCTCCCTTGAGAGAAAACTCAATGAAATCCAACTGGAGGGGGTAAACTTCCACCTAAAGGGAACGTGGCATGGGCATAGTGCACATTTCCTGGGTGAAGGACACAACTGAAACTTGGACTTCAACCTTACAAAAGGAAACTATGTAATCTAATAGTATGTACTCCCATAGTAATCGGAAATTTAAAAATATATGCATTTGTTTGTTGTCTTCCCAAATTGCTGCCAATGGGCTGCATGCAGATATTGTGGGGACTGTTTTGTTTTTGCTTATCTGTAGTGTCTAATATCACAACAATTTTCAGGGACTATTATTTATTATTATTATTATTTTTTTGCTAATCATTAGTGATTGTGTATTTAATGTGTGGCCCAGGACAACTCCTGTTCTTTCAATATGACACAGACATAAAAAAGGTTGGACACCCCTGGGTTTTTGATGAGTGCAGGGAAGCACATATACTCTTAATGATTTCCTGGGTTTGCTTCATTTTTGTTTGGCTTTGTTTTAGCTGCATTTCACTTAATCAATGTTAACATTAAATTACTGAGTAATTATCTCAGCCTTATTAACTATTACAAATTCCATTAGCATCCCAGGACAGCATTCTTTAAAAGATGAAAATCATAGGATGTTTTGTAAGCCATTTATTATTATATCTAAGCAGAGGTGGAAATCGTATCCTGGACAGTGTTCTAGATATTCTGTAGTTGTTCTGGGTTATTTTAACATCATCAAAACTAGAACAGTACTTACTTCCTAATTCTTCTAATCTTGGCTAATAATGAGTACAGCCTTTGCCCCATATCACAAAGGATTGGCAGCAATAATTACCTTTGGTCAATTTAGTTGAATATGGAAACTTCCAAAGAATATTCCTCCCTCCATATTGAATAATTTTTATCCTTAAAGAGGAAAAGCTCTGGCAGGGATGCAGGACAGGCCTGGTACACAGGATGGGGATACTTCATGGAAATGAGGGGAATAGGGGTGTCTATATGGTGGGTTTGTGATATGTGAATGGCAGGCAGCAGGTGCCTAATAAATGAGAAATGATTATTTCCATATCGCCTACTCAGTGTATGTGAAAGGCATTCATATATTTCATGGGAGCAAGCTGAATATTGTCTCCAATAGAATAGCAGAGAAAGGGCGGCTCCTGTGGCTCAGCGAGCAGGACGCCGGCCCCATATACGGAAGGTGGCGGGTTCAAGCCTGGCCTCGGCCGAACTGCAAAACAAAAAAATAGCCGGGCGCTGTGGCGGGCGCCTGTAGTCCCAGCTACTCGGGAGGCTGAGGCAAGAGAATCGCTTAAGCCCAAGAGCTGGAGTTGCTGTGAGCAGTGTGACGCCACGGCACTCTACCCAGGGCGATAAAGTGAGACTCTGTCTCTACAAAAAAAAAAAAAAAAAAAAACAGTAAATAAATGTGGTCTTTTCTAGCTGAGATAGTTTTATATTTTACTTTCACTGGACATTTAAAACTATTAAACTGATACTCTAACAGCTCATGAGTATTATTTATATTATTCACAAATTATATTGATTTCTTTTTTATTATTTCAGGTTAATTGAGAGTATAAAGACTTTTTCATTTCTTTTATTTATTTTAATTGTGTTTCTTTTTAAATTATTCTAGTTTTAATGTTTGCAATGTTTTTAATACACTGAATCACACATAACCTTGATTCTCCAACTGTGAGAAATAACTTTCTGTTGTTTATAACCATCTAGTGCAGACACTGACTCACACAAAACCTTGAGCCTCCAACTGTGAGGAAGAACTTTCTGTTGTTTATAACCATCTAGTGTAATGGTTCTCAACCTGTGGGTCACGACCCACAGGAACTGTATTAAAAGCTCACGACATTAGGAAGGTTGAGAACCACTGATCTGGTATATGCTATTTTGTAAAAGCCCCAACAGAATAATACAGAGATATAGATCTATTCCTATTTATATCATATGAGCAATTAAATAATATTTTAAATATTATAATTAGAAATACACTTGGTGAATCAAAACGTACGTGCTTCATCAGTATTTTGAAAAAAATTAAAACTCATAAAGAATAATAACCAGGCTCGGCGTCTGTGGCTCAACGGGTAAGGCACCAGCCACATACACCTGGGCTGGCGGGTTCGAATCCAGCCCAGGCCTGCCAAACAATAATGATGGATGCAACCAAAAAATGGCCGGGGGGCGCCTGTAGTCCCAGCTACTTGGGAGATGGAGGCAGGAGACTCGCTTGAGCCCTGGAATTGCTGTGAGCTGTGATGCCATAGCACTCTATCCAGGGTGACAGCTTGAGGCTCTGTCTCACCAAAAAAAAAAAAAAAAAAAAAAAAAACAAGAATAATAACGAAAAACAAAAGCCCAAACTCTGGAATAGGCTGCTCAAAATCTACAGCTGTCTTCATGGTCCCCAAGTACTAAATGGTTGTAGAATAATAGAAATGCTGGAAATCACTGATCATTGGTGAAAAGGGTGGTGTTCCAGATGGGAGACTGGCTAGAAACATGGCAAGCACGCTGGCTTTGTATGAGTAGGGCAGAGAAATAGAGTGAGCGTGGGATTCAAAATGGCACTCAGATCTCAGGACTCTTCCTTCTGCTTGAGGAAAAGTTAGTTGAATTTTGTCATCAACCTACATCCGCAGCTGTCAGGGTAAGATTTTATGCAATGTACTACCATCTCAGCTACAAGTTCAGAAAACCGGGCTTTATTGAGTTTCTATGACAGGTTAAAAGACTTTTTTTATTGCCTAAATAAATATTTACAGTAATAAACATTTTATGCCTGAGAGATCTGATCTGAGATTTTCTTCATTGTAACGTCATGAGGTTGGGATAGGGGGAAAAATACCAACTTTCTCTAACTTACCGAAAATTTTCAGCATTTTAATTTTAAAAAACTGAATAATTATGAAAAATGTTTACATAGCTCATAATAATATTTTATCTAGTCTGTTACAGGATTCAATGTCTAGACTGATCCACTGGTCCTTATTTGTCATTATACCTCCAGAGGGAGTCTCTCCATCTCTGATCGCAATCCCAGCCTGGCTTTAGGAATGATCAAACTGACCAGGTGGTATAAATCTGTCATTTTGACTTTTCAAACACCCTGATCTCCAAAAGCAGCCCATGGCTCATCATACTTCAATGGAAGTTTCGGGCATGTGGTTTCATGCTTCCAGAAGAGTGATTTTGTGAGCAAAGCATTGTGTTAAGGCAGGATTTGACATTAATAAATCTTTTTCTTAGAACTTTCTATCTGTGAATAGCCTAGTTTTGGCAAATGTTCTGGTGGGAAATTTTTCCTTTCCTTCAGGTATACCATATAACTTGTGGTGGTTTAGTTTCCTATAAAAGCAAACTTCTGTCAGCAAGAGAACCAGTAAAGCACAGGAGGTAACCTAAACTGTTTAATTCTTTATCCTTTCAAATTGTATAGTGTCAGCATATATCGGAACACAAAAATTTTTGTGGGGAAAAAATGTACTAGGCAAATAGACCATTTATTATACCATAACAATTGATAAGTAATGTGATACATCTATTTCCCAAAGCTACATAGCTGTCAGATATAGCACCAAGTTGAAATTGTAGGTAAATTGTTATTATCACGATCCTCAGAGAGAAATGATACACATAATATTATTAGTAGGCTACATGTGTATAAGAACTCGGAGCTCAGAAAGGAGTTTTCCTTAGTATGTTTAATTAAAGAACATAGAGCTGATTACTTCTGCAACCAAATTGATGGTTACTAGCCCTACAGATATAGGTCACAACAATTAAAAGGATCTATTTTTCCCAGTTTCATACCAGACAGTACATGTCATCACGGGCAGATGGACTATTGCCAAATCTACTTGTATTTGGAGTGAATGAGACAGTTAGATCTTTCTACTCTAGTTTTTCCAGCTTTGTGTCTAGGTAGAAAGTTTGTAAATGATCTAAGATACACATATTTCTCTTTTTTAAATAAGGAAAACAATTTTTTTCCATTTAAATGAATAATAAAGCAATTGGAACAAAAATACCTGATAAAAATGTGATGAGAGTTGTTGAAACAATATCAAACCAAGCAATGTGTAACTTGTTTGAGCATCTCTAAGAGGCAACATATGTTGTGCTTTTTAAAACAAATGTCAAATCTGTAATAAGCTTCCTCCTATTTATCTTGTCCTCAGTTGGGTGATACCAATTATAAACTTTGACTGAATTCCTAAGAGGGAAGCAAATAGATCATTCTAAGCAACTGGTCCATTATTTTTAAACTACATATTTTTGGACACTTTCCCCAAACAAATGGTATTATATAAAATGCATCCATAATGCTTTTCTCTGAGACTTTCCATTTTGATTTTGGGAACAGTGGAGGGAATGCAGTGAAGGGGAGTGGGACTCAAATCCAGGGCAGAAACTAGAGTGAGGAAGTGAAACGCTCGGTCCCCTTGCTGAGCGTGAAAGGGAAGAGAGACCCAAGAATCAGCAACCAAGATGACATTTTAACATAGGATTTAAAAAAAATTAGTAGACTGTTGCATGAGCCTATAGTAGAAAAATTCCATGATAAACAAAATGTCAATTTTTATTTTATTTCAAAATATTAAGGGGATACAAATGCTTTTGTTACATGGATACACTGTATAATGCTGAAGTCAGGGCTTTTAGCAAGCATGTCCCTTAGACTCTGTTCATTACACGTGATTTGTAAGTTTTTATCCCTTATCCTTTACCCCTGCCTTCTTTCTTTCCACCGTCCTTGTGCATTTGTGTTTATATGTACCTATTATTTCTCTCCTAATTATGAGTGGTGTCCGTTTTTCCATTCCTGAGATACTTCACTCAGGACATTAGCCATTGTCTCCAGATCCATCTATGTTGCTGTCAAAGCCATTATTTCATTCCTATGTATGGCTGAGGAGTGCTTCACAGTACATATGTGTAGTGTACGCATGTATATGTAGGTTGACAAATGGTGATCCACATTGTAGTTTGAATATTTTCTCCAATTTTGTAGATGCCTATTTACTCTCTTGATTATTTCTTTTGCTGTGCAAAAGCTTTGAAATTTAATTCTAATTTATTTATGTTCATTGTTGCTACATTTGCCTTCACGGTCTTAGTCACAAATTCTTTGCCTATGCTTGTGTCTTAGAGAGTTTTTCCTACATTTTCGTCTGGAGTTTTTGTGTATGGTGCTTAACATTTACATCTTTAATCCATCTTAGTTAAATGTTGTATGTGGCAAGAGATTGGTGTTCTGCTTCATTCTTCTACATGTAGCTGTCTACTTTTCCCAACACTATTTATTAACAGTGCATCATTTTCTCAGTGTATATTTTCATCTGTTTAGTGGAAGATTAGAATATTGTAGTCATTTGCTTTTATTTCTAGGATTCTTTTATTCGTTTATTCTTTTATTTCTGGGATTCTTTTATTCTTTTATTCATTTGCTTTTATTTCTGAGATTTCTTTTATTCATTGGTCTAGTTCTCTACTTTTATACCAGTGCCATGCTATTTTGTGACTATTGCCTTGTATCATTTGACATCAGGTGATATGGTTTAAATAAATATATTAACATTACTTATTTTTCCTTTTCATCAGGCTTTCTCAGTACTGACAACTCTGTTCAGAATATTATTTTCTAGGAATCATTAATTATGAAAATAAAATGTGAGTTATGATTGCACCAATTTTAATATATGTTGTGTCAATTTAATTTTTGTAAGTATTTGTATTTACACAGCTGTACAAGTAAGGAGTTGAGCAAATAGAACAAAGCATTTAAGAATACAAAGAGAAAAACAAGAAATTTGCACCTCTGAAAGCAATTATACTTTTGAAAATTTTCAATTATTTTTCTAATTATAAAATAAATATGTAATTTTGCTATTATAACAATATATTTTGATGCGTTCATTTCCAGATTTTCTATTCTGCTTACACACAAATCATTCTTTTACCCCAAATGCTATATTTTTAGTTGTACAGTTTATGTTTTCCTTGAAAATGAAAATTATGGGTTAATGGGTATATGTACAGTTTTGAGACCAGGGAGACACACTATAAAATTGCCTTCCTAAAACTTCTTTTAAGTTAATCCCTATTTCCAAAAGGTGTGTGGGTGGGCCCAATTCTCTGACTATATAATACAAGCATTATCATCTTTTTTCATATGTGACTGCTTGAAGAACAGATTTTTTAAAAGCGTACATACACAAAAAACACAAATATAGTCTAGCAAGGGAGAGAGGAGAAGGGACCAGAAAGAAGGTGGGTGATCAGTGGGAGGAGAGAGGGCAATTGCAGGATCTCACCTGATGTGCAGAATGTGAAGGTGTTCAGCACGCCCCCTGGTGGCGGGATCTCACCTAATGTGCACAATGTGAGGGTGTTCAGCACGACCCCTCGTGGTGGGATCTCACTTAATGTGCACAATGTGAGGGTGTTCAGCATGCCCCCTGGTGGTGGGATCTCACATAATGTGCACAATGTGAGGGTGTTCAGCACACCCCCTGAGTGAAGGATTCAACTACAACTTGAATGTTACCTTATTATTTTTTCTTTTTTTGGTGAGACAGAGCCTCAAGCTGTCACCCTGGATAGAGTGCTGTGGCATCACAGCTCACAGCAACCTCCAATTCCTTGGCCCAAGCCAGTCTCCTGCCTCTGCCTCCCAAGTAACTGAGAGTACAGGTGCCCGCCACAACACCAGCCATTTTTTGGTTGCAGCCGTCATTGTTTGGCAGGCCAGGGCTGGATTCGACACTGCCAGCTTAGGAGTACGTGGCTGGCACCTTAGCCCATTGAGCCACAGGTACTGAGCCTGAACATTACCTTAGAAATGAAAATAACATAATCTAAATATTTGTACCGTCATATTAATCTAAAATTTAAAAAAATGTATAATACAAGGGGACCTAGGAAAAAGATCTGTCCTACAGAAACTTTTAGAAATGTGACTGATACAATGTAGAACAATTCAGGTTAAAGAGAGCCTCACTTGTTCATTTGAAAATTAAATTTCTGAAGAACTAGTACGGCTATATAGGAAAATATAAGTATTAGGAGGGTCTTGACCTTAAAGTCAACTCCTACCTTAGAGTCAGAAATAAAAATAGAGCCAACTTGAGAAAATTGTGTTTCAGACACCCTAACCCTCTTTGTCCAAGCACCAAACTTGCGTCCATCCACGCAGTTACCCCAGAAACTCCTTAAATTAGGTGATCCAACATGTAGGTCTATTGTTTCTTACCCAGGATCTGAAGACGTATGTTTGGAAGTTACAGAGGGCAAGGTATTCTCAGAAAGCCCTTCTCTAGCAAGAGAGAATAAGGCTACTATGAAGAGAGGCATGGTGATGGAAGACGAGAGAGCCCAGTCTGTGCTGATTCCCTCTGGTCAGCTCCAGGGAAGACCCCGCTGCATGCTGCCTTGCTCTTCCCCAGGTTTATATGCACTAAAACTTTCCAAGACATTATCACTTCTGACAGTAAGTTAAGGAGAATCACTGTCACCTACAACAAAGAGAGTACTAACTGACACGTAGGAAATACCCAGCTAAAACTACTCTAGCCACTAAGAAGACATCAATTTCCAGGGCAGCTTCAATTGATGGCAATCAATAGAAATCATGCAGTGGTAGCTGCAACTAAGCTCCTCTGCTGCTCTGGAGGTCGCTATAGCAACGCCTGGATGACTAGACACATTTTTTTTCCTCAATGAGTTGGTATTTTTTAGGGGAAATAATTAGATAAGCAATTACATGGAAGGCATTAAGAAAAGTTCTATTTATGGGAAACACAGAAAGATGTGGGAACATAATTGGGGCAGATAGCTAGGAAGGCAGTGAAGAAATTAAAGGTACTAAAGCATTTCATAGATGGTCAGGTGTCACGGCTTTCCCCTTCCCCCATTCTTGAGATATTTTACTAAGAAGAATGTATTTCAACTCTATCTAGGTAAACACAAAAAATGTAAGCTCCATCTTTTCTTATAGGTGAATAGTATTCCCCGGTATACATTTGCCACCATTCATCAATCAATTCATGACTTGATTGGCACTTGGATTGCTTCCAAGACTTGGCAATTGTCAATTGAGCTGCAATAAACATTCTTGAACAAATGTCTTTGTGGTAAAATGATTTTTGTTCTTCTGGATAAATAGCTAGTAATGGAAATGCAGGATCCAGTGAAGGTTGACTTTTTTTTTTTTTTTTTGCAGTTCCACGGGGCTGGATTTGAACCCGGCACCCTCGGTATATAGGGCCGGCGCCCTACTTACTGAGCCACAGGCGCCGCCTGAAGGTTGACTTTTAATTGTTTGCAAATTCTGCAAACTTCTTTCCACAGAGGTTGTATTAATTTGTAATACCACCAGCAAATGACCAACAAACACATGAAAAATGCTCATTATTCCTAATCATCAGAGAAATGCACACCAGAACAACTCAGGTATTACGTAAGTCTGGTGACATTAGCCCACGTACAAAGTCCAGAGTCTACAGATGCTGGTGTGGATGTGGAGATAGGCCAACACTTTTGCACAGTTGTATATCTTGCCTTAGTTCTTCTTTGGGGTTTGTGGAGGTAGCTGTGAGGCATTTCAAACTCTCATGGTTCCCTCAAGCTATCTTAGAGATGTATTTATACATCTATAGAGATGTATTTATACTTTAAAATCAAAGTCATTTAAGTTTTTCTTCATGGGGGTAGTACAAGGATTGAATTGAATAGCAACTACCCATTTAATAATACGAAAAACATTTCAGACCTTACAAAAGATAAACCCATTGAAGAACATTATCAAAGAAAAGAAAGGAAGCCTCTAGCTCTTTCTCTCAAACATCACTTATCTTCATCTTAATATCTGATCTACAAATCATTATGACTATTGGGAAAATTAAGTTCATAGCTCTTGGGTGGTGTAATTATTTTGAAACTAAAGGAGTAATGCATGTTTTTTATAAATAAGCTGAGTAATAAAACATCCTTTGCTTTTGACTATTGAATTATTCAGCTTCATATATTTATATGTAATGAATATGGAAGTAATGTTTATAGAAAATTAGGCTGGTCTTTTCTCTTATGAAATTTATGAGAAGGAAGAACTGTATCAATATTTCCTATCATAAATACCAAATACATATATAACTTGGTTGCAAAAAGTATTCTCTATGCCAATTATGTGGAAATGTCAGTACTTACTACGCAGTTGTACACACACGTAGCATTTGTACATGTATGCACAAATTCTAGACAAATTCATGTCTTAAATGCACAAATAAACAACATGTGGTATAAATGGCAAGAAATGCTGTGTTGAGATATTATTGATTCACACTAATTTGTTTATATTAGTTTATATTATATTTGCTTATATAGAAACATATATGGTATTAATAATTAATAATGAATATTTAAATATATATTATATATGTTTATATCATAGGGATAAATACTATGTTCACTAAAAGCTTTGTTTTGATATACTTTTTAAAATCTTAATATTTTAAGAAGCATTCTTTATAAGGGAACCAAAATAATCCCGTGATGTTTGTGCAGCATTTGCCTCTGTTTTTTGGAGCTAGCCAGAGAACAACGGTGAAAGGAATCAATGTGTGATTAAAAAAAAAAAAATTTAGAGAGCAATTCCCCTCCAGGGATTATATCCTAGGAATTTGAAACAATTTTCTTTTTATTTTTTAATACCTTCTCTTTTCCTGCATATCTCCTTATCCTTTACCCATTGCATGAAGAGAATGTATTATCTTATTTATTCTGACTTATTTATTCTAACTTAAATACTTATTGAGCTCTGTCTGTGTATTACTATAGACATGATACTAGTTACCAAAATTCAGTTCCAGCCACTCAGAGTTTATAGTCTAGCAGAGATGGCAGGCAATATATAAGTCAACACCTACTGATGCAAGAGGGTTTATTCAGATTATAGACGGTCACTATGAATGAATGAAAACAGGATGGGCTAGAGAAGAATGGGAGGAGGAAGTGGCCAGGAAAGGCCCTGCAGGGAAGGAACTGCTGAGCTGGCCTCTTCAGGATGAGAGGGATGCAGTCTTTCCACATCTGGGAAAGAAGTTGTCCAGCCTGAAGAAAACCACAAGGCAAAGGGCCTGGGGCAGCAAAGGGCTTGCCCTGTTCCAGGAACATAAAACCATAAGTTACTGGAAAAGAGAAATCATGGCTGCACTTTAAGCAGAGAATGACAAGCTCTGATTTGCATTTTGACATGATCACTCTCGTGTCTTAGTGGAAAATGAATTAGGTCACGGAAGCACAGGCCTACTGTGAAGGCAATTTGCATATAATTTTCGACAGACATCTTCAAATGCTGGTGTGCATATCTGGGGTTCCATGAAGGTTTTCAAGAGCCCTTCAAGCAAAGATTGCTTTCAGAAATTGTGTTCTTTCCCAGAACTGATTTAACTGAGAAGGTTTCCTTTCTCATATATATTTGCCTCTCACTCTTCCTGAAACCTACAGTGATCTATTGTTTCAGGGCACAAAATCCATCAGGGCATAAAAGAAAGAACAATTTGAAATATTGCTATAGGTCTTCAGAATATGCATTTTTTCACTAACTGGGTAAAAGTCTTTTGCAAGGCAGGTGGTTTCCAAAGTCCCTTTGAACAAAGGGACCCCAGTGAATGGTTAGCTGCTAAATTTTTATAGTTTTTTATTTTACAGAGACCATTTTGTATTTTTACCAAACGATCCAGAAAGCTCAGTACATATAGTGATGGTCTTATAATTAAACATTCTTTATTTCATCTCCTTATTTATGCGAAAACATTTTATAGTGCTTATATCTAAAGCATCATAAGTAAAATTCAAATGTATAATGAACTTGTCATATTTAGCAGTAAGTAGTATTTATCCATGTATATATAAACCAATGAGAGAAAACTTTACTTAGCAACTAGAGATGTGCATTTAAAATAAAATTTTATCTTGGTTAATTATGTTTCATCAAAATGTACAGGATATTGATGTTTTGATCAACTTGCATACCAATAATAATTATAATAATGCCAAAATTTGGAATTTTTAAAACGTTTAGACCCTTATGATCACAGGAAACTATAAAAAATTAAATGTAATACCTATTTTAGCAGAAAAATATGATATGGTAATAAGTAAATGAGTTTAAACTGATTTAGAATTCTGAGGGGAAGTGGGATAGAAATAAAAATATAAGAGGAAAGGTTACAGAGTTAAATTTCAAACATTGAAAAATAATTTTTTCTCTATTACCTTATTTTATTCTTTATTTTTTGTTTGTTTTTATTGAATTGTAACTGTATACATTGCATTTATGGGTACAGAGTACTGATTTGATATACAATGTGAAATACTTACATTGAACTGATTAACACATGCATCACCTTGCTTACTTATTTGTTGTGATAAGACAATTATACTCTTTACTTAATAGTTGAAGTATACCACTGAATCAAGCACATCAGGTGAAGTCCCCCAAAATATCCTTTCTCCTCCTGCCTCCCCCTTCCTTCTCCTGTCTCTCCTCTTCCCTTCTACTTTCTGGACTATAGTTATGTTTTACCATTTGCATTAATGTGCAGATCATTGTATGTTAATTTCATAGTAGTATTGAGTACATTAGATACTTTTTTTCCATTCTTGAGATACTTTACTAAGAAGAATATGTTCCAGCTCCATTCAGGTAAACATATGATATGACATATTCAGGTAAAGATATGAAGCCCCATCTTTTTATGGCTGCATAATATTCCATGGTGTACATATACCACAATTTGTTAATCCATTCATGGGTCAGTGGGCACTTGGGCTGTTTCCATGTCTTGCCAATTATGAATTGGGCTGCAATAAACATTCTAGTGCAAATGTCTCTCTTATAAAATGATTTTTGATCATCTGGGTATATACCTTGTAGAGGAATTGCAGGATAGAATGGTAGGTCTACTTTTGGTTCCTTGAATATTCTCCAAACTTCTTTCCAAAGGAAAGCAAACAGACAACCTTCAGAATAGAAGATTTTTGCAGGTAATGCTTCCGGCAAAGGTCTGATAACTAGAATCCACAGAGAAATCAAACTAATCAATAAGAAAAGAACCAATAACCCCATTTCTATGTGGGCAAGAGACTTAAACAGAAACTTCTCTGAAGAATACAGGCAAATGGCCTTATAAACACATGAAAACATGCTCCTCATCAGAGAAATGCAAATCAAAACCACTTTGAGATATCATCTAACTCCAGTAAGGTAAGCCCACATAACAAAGTCCCCAAACTACAGATGTTGGCGTGGATGCGGAGAGAAGGGAACACTTCTACATTGCTGGAAGGAATGCAAGCTAATATAACCTTTTTGGAAAGAAGTTTGTGGAATACTCAAGGAACTAAAAGTAGACCTCCCATTTGATCCTACAATTCCTCTACTAGGTATCTATTATTTTAAATGGATAGATTTTATACCATGAAATTAGATGCCATGTAGCAGATTCATTTTAAAATTAAATATTTATAATATTTCAGAAATTACACCCTTTCCAGGTAGCTAAACTTTATGGTAAAACATTTAAAATGTCTGTCAGTATCTGTAGCTCAGTGAGTAGGGTGCTGGCTCCACATACCAAAGGTGTCGGGTTTGAACCTGTCCCCAGCCAAACTGCAACAAAGAAAATAGCCAGGTGTTGTGGTGGATGCCTGTAGTCCCAGCTACTCAGGAGGCTGAGGCAAGAGAATCGCATAAGCTCAAGGGCTGGAGGTTGCTATGAGCTTTGACACCACGGCACTCTACCGAGGGCAACAAAGTGAAACTCTGTCTCTAAAAAGAAATTTAAAACGTTAACTTAGATATGAGCTGGAGGTACATAGGTTTTCAATTTCTTTTAGTTATATGTGACCAAACATGTTTTAAAAATTACTTTGTAAAGTAAATGAGAGTGACCTGGCCTAGGGTGATGGCCTTAGAGGTGGAGAGAAGTCCAAGTGTGTGAAATATATTTTGATAATGAAACCAACAGGATTTAGTGATAGATTAAATATGAGTGTGGAGCATAAGGAAGATAAGGAAAATAATACTGTTTCCTAGTATGTAGCTTGAGCAAGTGTTGGTACTGTGAATGAGGCAGAGAACAGGGAGAGGCACTGATGGCTTCACAATAATTGAGTTAGTGATACCAGTTTAACTTTTGTGTGACGACATCACAAGAATTTTATTTTTCTCTGGAACTTAGGGAGAGGGCTGTTGCAGCAGGACTGCCGGGCAACACTCATCCAAGGCCACTCATGCTGTAGTGGTAGATTTCCAATTATTAAATCAAGAAAACTACCCCCTGTGTCTTCTTATGCTTGGTGTAATATTAATTAAGGTAACAAGAAAATTCAAGGGACTTAAATAATATGAAAGTTACAAAAGTCATGTAGTATAAAGTGATAGAACTTATAGGAGAGTTCACTACAAAAGAAAAGGGTAAAAGGTAAATAGACTTACAACTTGTGCTGTAGTTCGGAAAATTAAGTGATTCCCCTTATCTTTTCAGAATGCATCAGCTAGTTCATTAATCTAATCCTGGGCTGTTATTTGCTAAATTATGGAGGAAATTTTGTAAGCAAATGTCTATTTTATAATTTGAGATTTCTTTAAGAAAAAGAATCCAAAAATTAAGGACAATAGTCAAAAATTATTGAGCATGAAAAGGAAATCACCAAAAAGTTAATGATTTTAAAAATTTGACTAATACTTAAAGTCCCCAAAATAATGTAGCATTTTTATAAGTAAGCTTTAGGACATACTTTTTCTTCTAAAGTTTGTTATGATCCAAAGTTCTGAAACATACACAGAATTAATCTTGACATAGGTGAGACATTACAACAGTTTTTGTAAGTTGCCTCATCGCTGTATGGAACAACACATTTAACAAAATTAGTCTTATGCTGCCTATTTTGACCCATTGATGGATATGTGTAGGGAATTTGTTGATGGCACATTTTTTTTATACTATTCTGCTCTTCCACCACAAGTGTGTATTCTAGTGCAGTTATAACTAGCAGATATTCTCAGGACAAGATGTGTCACGGATTGCTGAGTTCTGAGCTGAGAGTCAGTCACAGTGAATAACACATCTTTGACGATGTAGAGAGAAGAGTTACTGTTTCTGATATTGCTGCAGGAGTGCTCCCTGCCAGCACAGAGATTATAAAGTGTGTTCCATGAGATCCTCATCCAAAAAGAAAGAGAAACAGTATGGATGGTGAATTTATACCCATGTATGCTGCATTATCAAATGTATTTCTGATAGGAAAGAAACTGGAATGGCATCGATGAGAATAATATCTTCCACCTAAAATTTTACATTCTCAGTGAAAAAAGAAATATTCATCCACTTGTTTCTAGCTCCATACTGTTTAATTTTCTTTCTCCTCCATTAGTCATATCTTTCTGGGGCAGAAAAGATAAAGGAAACAGATGGCAGCAGATGAGTCCTGGCTCTGCATTTCCGTGTCAGAGCCCTGGGACGTCCACACGGGAGAAGTCCTGGAAGCGTTTCTTAGAAAGTGCTGGTAGCCAGCAATTACTTCACCTGGCATGGAAGGGGCCAGAGCCCCAGGAACGCATTCCACCAAACTCAGCTTCTGCTTAGGCAGATCCCCTGAAGTGCCACTGCCACTCCAATGCCACCAGACAGGGGAGGAGGTCAATGTCACTGCAACAAGTCAACAGATTACACACCACATATCTTCTCCTGCATGCTTGACAAAAATGTAGCATCACAGAAACACGTGGTGGAGCCCCTCTGCTGGCCCTATTCTAGACCTGAGCCAGTGAGAAGGCCTGAAACTTACATGCCATTAACTTTGTAGTGAGTCCTCCTCTGCCATGTGCATGAAATAGCTAAGAATCCTGTGTAGACAAGCACTCAGACATAGGAGAGAAAAACTTCCCGATTGAATTTCTAAGACCCCCCCCCTTTTTTTTTCATGTAAGGAATAAGCACCTGTTTCTAGCATATGCTCTCAAGAGGAAATAATTCCTGTCTGCAATGTTGGTTCTAGATGACTGAATGTTTCCGCTCGGGCTGAACCAAAACACCTTCTCTGTCAGCTCTACTCTTAACCTAATTTTGGCATCACCCAGAAAAAATAACAGAAGAGTGTACCAAAAATGATTCAACATTAACAGTTAGACAAATTTTGGAAAGAGAATTAGACTATTCGTCATTGAGTAATTATTTTTTATATGTAAAAATACCTAGAAATGAATAGAAAAATAAAGAGATCATTTCTGAAAAATAATAAAAGAACAAACAAATAAGATTTATAGCTACTTAAAATAGACCTAACACAAATTGATTCTAGCATCTGGTTCTATGACAAATCAATACTTAATTAAGATTTATAAGAATGAACACAAAAGTAAGTAACTGGGGTGTTCATGCTTCTCTCACCAATATATATGAGTTTTTAAAACATTGTGCTTGTAACAATTTAGCAAATACTTTTCATGGCTTATTTGCCATTTGCTTTTATACATATGTATGACATCCTCTGATGCCCAAGAGCTTCTAATTTTCATGTAGTAAAATTCATCACATTCCTCCTTTGTCTCTTTGAGGAGCTCTCCTTCCGACACATTGCTTTTATGGTTGGAAACATCTATAGCTAGAAGTGTATAATTCTTACCATATCCTTTTATATTTGGATTTGTGTATCTACTTTTGAAAAATTCTACTAAACTGACTTTACCTTTAGAATTTTTAAAAGCTTAATTGATGTATATTGTTGAAAAAGTTGACTTTGTAATTGCTCACAAATGATACATTGGATTTAGACTTGCATGAGTTCTTATACACTCCCCTAGGCTTTCCCAGTGACCATTGTAAAAAGCAATTGCAAGTTGGAACTTGTTTGTTATTATTCAATTATTAATATTTTTACACTGTACAAACACCTTCTCTTTCAATAAATACATTGTAGAAGTTGAGTTTAATTCTGCATTGATGTGAAGTACACTGAATTTGATTGATTTTGACAGCCCATTACTTACTGGGTTTCAAGCATTTCCTACAAAGACTGTTACAACTCCAATTTCTTTTTATTTGATTTCTTACTTATAAATAGTCTTATTTCAAAAAGGAGAACTATTCTTTCAATTTTTTTTGTACAAGAACACATGCGTGGTATAATGCAAGGGGAATTCATTCATTTCCTTCCATGCATGAATTTTCACTTGGTCTTGTATAGACTTTTTGTTTCATAAACATTTTCGCTAAAGATTTACAGACATGATATTATTATTGTCCCTACATTGTGGTGTTGTATGAAGGATGGTGGAAAAAAGAAGTGTTATATACAAGAAGCTCAAATAAGGAAAATAATTTTCTTGAAAAATGGAAAAAATATCCCATTAGAGAAATGTCAGAATTGTTTGAAGTAATGCATTTAAATTTAAAGGTGTCCATTTCTGTCAATATATGAATATAAATATCAATGTACACATTTTCTTTCATAATGCATACAGTGTACTTGTTGTCTATTTAAAGATAGTCATATTTGGCCCTGATTACATCTTTTTTCAGGGTCAGGATACTAGATGTGAAAAATGTGAATCAGATGAAGATAACTTTGGAAATAATCTCAGCATCATTTGGGGTTTTGCTTTCTGATTTATTCATGAAATCCCAGGATTTATGAGATATCCTATCACCTAACGGACATCTGAAATGTTGCAAACTCTTTTTACAGAGCCCAGTTATATGTATCTCCTGCAGGACAGGAGCTATACTTTTTACCTTTGTAAGTACATACATTATAAATTGATGGGAAGTTATTGGTGCATGCAAAATTCTTGATATTTAATTTATAAGGAATTTAAATTTTTTATATTAACAGAACTCATCGTATCTTTAAATCTCTGGTTTTCTGTAATGAAAGAAAAGTTGCCTATACGTATATACTGTTTGTTTTCATGAGAATTACTTCCACCCCAAGTAGAAAAGTAACACTTAAGGATGTGCTATCTGCAAACTAATATTTTTCCCAGAAAATATGATCCTTCATGATCAAATATTACAGAATTAAAACATAGTATTTTAGAATAAAATTATTTGAATGTGAAATGAAAAATATATGAATGTGGGACATATTAAGTAATTTTAGGGTGTAATAAAATGCATTTGGATAGATGTCAAAATTACAAACACACAGCCTATACCAAATATCTACAGTGCCTGAGATGAGATCCATGTCAGCATATTGGAACCAGAATTCACATTATGGTCATGTGGATATTCATACTAATCTCTCCCATTATATTTACAGTTGACAAACTATAGAGAAAATGTGCCAAACATATTTTTATTAAAAATTACACATCATAATCTTATTAAAAATGTACTTTATTAACAAATTAAATTTAACAGAGTTTGAGTAAAGAACAATACATGAATAGAGTAGCACACAGAATCAAAAGAGATTCATAGATCTTCATTGGCAATGCAGACAGTATTTGTAGATGGAAAATGAAGTGAGGTGTCTAAGTAGCCTGATTGCTCACAGCTAGGTGTTTGCCTTATTTGGACATGGCCTAATAAGTTGGCAGCATGTGATTGGCTGAGCATTAGGCTGTTTCTGATTGGCTGGGATCTAAGAATTGTATGTACCAAGTTAGGTTGCAGTTAGATAGGAACTCAAAGTATAGAGAGAACCTGAGGCCAATGGCCTCCTCCTTATTTAATTTAATATTTCTGATTCTTTACTGTCTTTTTTTCTTTATCACTATTCTTTTCTAAAGGGGCTTGGATTTTTCTTATTTTAACATTCACTGACATCAAAGTGAACACTTAGTCTCATCAAATGAAATACTTTCATGATGAAAGATTCCAAAGTTTGAGAGAATTATCACACACATATTACTCACACATATTAATTCATAAAATGTTTTTAACATGTTTTCTTCGCAATTTAGCTGTAAAATTGAATCAAAAAAGAGATAAAGCTGCATTTTCAAATATAGTGATTTGATCTATATGTGTTTCAAACTTCTTTATTTCAAAGACTTGAAATACTGGTTTTTAAAGAAATGCCCAGGAGCAGACTGTTTGATTCAGGATCTGTATAGTGTGGAGAGATTTTCCCTCTGCAAAGAGTCTGGATATTTGGACAAAAAGCCATCCAGTACTTTCACTGGCATGATTTCACAACCTACATCCCCTTAAAAATCACAAGACTGCCAATAAGTGTATTCTCACTCTCAAGGCTAAATGACATTTTGTTCCACTTATGAAATTTCAAGGTGAAAATGAATTTAAAATTTCACTGTCAGAATCAACTCTAGTAGAAGTGAGAAGTGTTTGACCTTTCTCTTTTTTTTCTAGTCAACTACACCAGAGACAGATGGAATGTACAAAAGAAAGTGAAAGGTTTTAAACTTCATAGTTTAAGAGCTGTTTTGAAACTGTATGAGTCAGGTCACTTTACCTACTAAGTTTTTTTCTTTTATTCACTCTTGCTACCTTTTGCTGAGGGGGGAAATCCTTGCACTGTAATAAAGAAATCACTACATATGGAATCTTTCACTCCCAGAAAGACAAGAGCCCCATATATTTACCACTATGTGATTAAAATGTTTGACATTGGTCATGACAATCACTTGTGTAATGACTGCTTTTAAATAATTTCCCCTCATATTTCTGGGAAAATAGACAATTAAATGTGTTGGACAACAAATTGCTGCACGATTTTAATTCATTTAACAGAGAGACACTTTTTTACCATTCACTTTGTTATTTATTGGTTCTATTATATCTGTATATGTGAAGCACAATTTTTGATACAGTTTAGACACCAAAACATTAACAAATTATTCTATAGATGAGAAAAAGAGGTTAAAAAACAAAGAGAATATTTTATAGATTGTAAGGTTATGCTCTGATTGAATTATCCCTTGCACACGAATTCTTTATTGTTTTGTTGCCAAGGTCAGAAACTCAGTCCTTGTTCTCCATGTGAGATCATTCTGGTTTGGGCTCTCTCTCCTATACACACATCTGAAGTGTAGGTGAAACAGGCTGTGTGCACAGACCTCTTCTGCTCTCGCTTTCATATTCTTCTTCTTTTTTGATGCCTCCTACCCTCCACCCCCACTGAGGATTCCCAAACTTGTATTTTTAGCATTTTGTTTAGGGCTGTCTCCCAAACTCCTGCTACATGTAATTGTAATAAACTGCCTATCTGGAAATTCTATGTTTTTATCCCGGAGAGTTCTATGTTCTCTAAAAACTTTCTTCTTTTTCCCTCTTGTGATTTTTGCCTTAATGAAAGGCATCTTTGTCCCCTGAACTGCCATAATAAATACACCCTAAAAATCAGATTTGTTCCTCTCTACTCCCATACTTCTTTAATGACTCACTCAGTCTTGTCAATTCTGTGTTTAATTCTTCTTAAGTCTGTTTTCCTTCCCCATTGCCACTTGTTGGTCCACACACGGACTTCTCTAGCCTGAGATATTATCTCCCCTTTCTTTCTGGTGTCTCTGCTCCCACTGTTCCCACTCAGCCAGCCTTTCCCAGAAAGGACACTGAGGTTTCAGGAAGGTTGAAGGTCACACTGGACATGACTGAACTTGAGTACATCAAGATCACCCACCAGTCAAAAACGCATCATGGGAAACTAGCTGTCTTAGAAAAAAATGAGAGGATGATGTAAAATGGGATCATCAGCAGGAATTTGGGGGGAAAATAAAGATAACCACAGGAAAACAAAACTCACATTCTTTATTCATTTATATATTCAGTCATGGTCTTGGTCCCCAGAGAGAGGACAGATGAGAACATTTTAAATTCCACTTTACCCGAGAGAAGAATTTTCTATCTTTAGCCCCTTGAACACTCAGGTCCATTAACCCTGAATTATATCTATTTTTTTTAACTTTTTTCTCAGTGTGACTGTCTTTCTATAGACGATACTCTCAAATCAAATATATTAAACCTTTAAAGGTGATTATTATATAAAAAGTTAAAATGATAGTTTATACCAATATAGTGTATAATACCTGAATTGATACAAAGATTTGGCTTTTCAATTTAGACACATAAAATGTCAGAGATCCTAGAAACACCTGTGGAAAGTGTGCTCTAAGCCCCCTACGCTGTACCTGCAGTACGGGATATTTCTATGTTGCAGAGACAAACACAGAAAGGAGGAACCAGTTATGGAAAGCTTCCAGACAGGGTCAGACTCAGAGAATGTACTTGGAGGGAAGTCACAGAAGGGATCAACCCAGTGAAGCAGAAAGAGAATTTCAGTAAAATCAAAGCACATATGATGGTACTGAGGAGGCAAGGAAATCTCCGGAGTGGCTGACTGTGAGCAAATGAACTTGGAGATGTGGAATCTCCGGCTGAGAATAATGAGAGAGCTTGGTGAAACTAAAGGGAAATGGAATCTCACGGGTGGGACAAGCTCAGGA
Organism: Arctocebus calabarensis; assembly: GCA_963573935.1. Classification (NCBI taxonomy): domain Eukaryota; kingdom Metazoa; phylum Chordata; class Mammalia; order Primates; family Lorisidae; genus Arctocebus; species Arctocebus calabarensis. The sequence continues at coordinate 23,976 of CAUYON010177864.1, read as the reverse complement.
AACCGATGCTTTTCATGGGACTTAAACATCAAAACATGTACATGCATTTAATCAACTAGTCATTAGTGTTCCCAATTCATCCTAAGTTATCCTTTACCTTAAATACTAATTATTCCTGTCTAGACACTCAGGGAGTTACGTGCATGGTTTGGGGAAAGCTTGATAAATATTTTGAGTCTGATCCTGTGCATGAAACAGAAAGTCTTTGTGTGGTTTCCCGCCAGCTAAGTGAGAGTGACAGGAAAAACATGAGGAGGTGTTTTTAACAAGAGTTATCCCCGTACACTCACCTTCCTGTAAACATTGGGCTTCCTTTTATGAATCCACCTGCTCTTTCCTGAAGCTTAATTTCTAGGAATCCTGCCAAACTTTTTATTTTTGAACAGGACTGTAGAATTCAAAGGAGTGAATTCCGTGTAACCTCATTTAGCATTATACGCCTCAGACCAGGATAAGCTTTGAGAAATATAATTAATATGATACTCAAATACTTGTTTCTATAATATTTTAAGAAAATGAGTCACAAAAACTCTTCCTGATATGATAGAATTTCTTATTGTTTTTAATCTCCAGGAATTTCTAATCTTGGGGAAATTCATATGATGCTGTGGTAGGGTGTAAATTTGAATCATCAGGGAAGGAGGATTTGTGAAACTCTCATGAGCAGTAAAAACAAAAGAAAATAGTTTCTTACACCTAGGAATATTTTTAATACATGAAAAATACCATTACTGTGGCTACTCATAAACCTAAAAGTACTGGTAAGACAGAATATGATAGAACTTCAGTTTGACCCTGTGTCTTAGCTTGAGAATTTTGTCCCCATAAATACTAATAATACTTATGGCAATAATAAAAAAAAATTTCCATGACACCTTAAAAAATCTTTAATTCTTTCCAATTTTACTGCACCTTCTGTCAATTGTTCTGAATTAATTAGAGAAGACTGTCTTTTCGGCATGTTTTCTAAGTAAATTGCACAATGAATTCCATGTGAATTTAAAGAATTGCTGTAATAGGAAAAATAGATGTGAAAGTCCAAGTTGTTTTTAGTCAATTGCATTCTTCCAGAAAGCTGAGCTGAATCCTCCTATGAGCAGCATTTAGATAGCAGGGTCCTACAGTTATTCTTGGCAAGCTGAATAGACATGACAGGTCCAAACCTGTGAAATTAGCTTCTTTAATGACATTTCTATAACCTGAAGAAAGTAAAACAGTTTTTGAACTGCTTTGACAATAATGGTGTTGTTGAGGCAGTGTTTATATAGTAAGGCCCAGGTCCACGGACCACAATAACCAAGATTAGGTCCTCCATACAAGCTGGAAAGGCTAGTGACTGTGTTCTTGCCACACTGCAGAGTAACTGAGATGTACATTTATTTACCACTTTGTTCCATAAATGATTTGAATTCACTAACAAACCTCAAATGGAGAGTGAGTCTAGATGAAGGGAGAACATGGATGCACACATTCAAGGTCAGGGAGAGAAGTGCACGCAGCCCCGCAGATGGGTGAATCCCATGCCATTGCTAGAGATGGATCTCAGTTTTCACTTTAAGTTGTCTATTTGCAAAAGTGAGAAAGAAAGGGGCTGGGAGGGGGGTGAAGAGCAGGAGATAGAGAGGGGAACATGAAAATATGCTTAAATAATGAATCAAAGTTTCCAAAAAGTTAATATCAACCAGATATTTAGAATACAGAGATCTTTCTGTGAGACCTGAAAGGCAAAATATGCCTTGTGAGGTACAGACATCCCTAAATTAAAGGGAATATTTTCATGACATTTTTGAAGGAAACCACTGGTTAATGATGAAGGCAAATCTATTAACAGTTTATGTTTAATTCTACCATGCAGTGTTTTTTTATTTTATTTTATTTTTTATTAAGTATTTTGTACATAGATCATGAATACATTTATGCCATTATGGGATTCAATATGTTGATTATTTGTACAAATTGGACTGCTTACATCCTACTAATTAACATAGCCTTCACCTCATTTACCAAATTACAGCATTAAGACATTTATGATCTACACTTGATAAATCCAACTTGTGCTTGCAATATGCTCCATTGTGGGGTCCCCCTACTAACCCTCCCTCTAATGACCCACCCCCTGCCTTGGCCTCCCTCCCCTTCCCTCTTTCATCCTAGGCTATAATTGTGATTCATTTTTCATATGCAAGGGTGAGTGATTATAAATTGGTTTCACAGTAATACTGAGTACATTGGATTTTTTTTTCCATTCCCAAGGTACTTTACTAAGAAGAATATTTTCCAGTTTCATCCATGTAAACATAAAAGAGGTAAAGTCTCCATTTTTTTTTCAAAGCTGCATAGCATTCCATGGTATACATATACCGCAATTTATTAATCCATTCATGGGTTGACGGGCACTTGGACTTCTTCCATGACTTGGCAATTATAAATTGAGCTGCAATGAACAATCTAGTGCAAATTTCTTTATTGCCAAATGATGTTTGGTCCTTTGGATATACACCTAAAAGAGGAATTGCAGGGTCAAATGGCTGCTCTACATTTAGATCCCTAAGTGTTCTCCAAACGTCCTTCCAAAAGGAATGTACTAGCTTGCATTCCCTCCAGCAATGCAGAAGTGTCCCCTTTTCACCACATCCATGCCAACATTTGTAGTTTTGGGATTTTGTGATGTGGGTACTCTTACAGGAGTTAGATGGTATCTCAAAATGGTTTTGATTTGCATTTCCCTGATGATTAAAGATGATGAGCATTTTTTTCATGTGTCTGTAGACCATGCACCTGTCTTCCTCAGAGAAGTTTCTGTTCATGTGTCTTGGCCACAATGAAATGAGATCACTTGTTTTTTTCTTAGTAATACATTTGAGTTTTCTGTGTATTCTGGTTATTAGACCTTTGTTGGAGATATAACTTACAAAAATCCTCTCCCATTCTGAGGGCTGTCTATTTGCTTTCCTTAGTGTGTTCTTGGCAGTGCAGAAGCTTTTTAATTTGATTAGATCTCAGTAATGTATTTTTGATGTTGCTTCAATTGCCTGGGGTGTCCTCCTCATAAAGTATTCTCCCAGAAAATTTTTTTCAAGTGTTTCCCCTACACTCTCTAAGAATTTTTAGGGGTTCATGTCTTAAGGATTTCAATATCTTGGATGAGAAATGGCAAAAGCAAGGTGGAGTCCTCATATAAATCATAGAAGCTAAACTCATTACAGGAAGTAAAAATGTCTGGATAGGTTCAGGGCGCATGGAAGAGAGACTTGAAAACAAAATATGTATCCTTTTCTTAGTATTGGAAGTGAGTTTCCAAAGAAAGAAACCAACAAAAGAAATCAGTTCAGAAAACTGGATTCCCAGGCCCTGTTACTAAAATCAATATACTAGGGAATTTTAAATATAAAATGGTATGAGAGGTTAAGAACTCAGTAGTGAGATTTTCCACCTAGAAATCGCAAAGGTTGATTGGGGTTTAACCTTCAGATGAAAATCTGGGGAGAGAAGTTCTCCAAAGACAGTCTGAGCTCTCAGCAACTTCATTCAATGGGCTTCGACGGAGCCTGTGTAAAAGGGCAAACTTCAGCCTTCCAGCCCCTGCATTGTGGACTCCTTCCTGGCTCTTTAATTTAGTGCCCGCTCTCTTTCTCATCTTGGTTTTATTCATTGTGCATACCTTTGGCCTGAACTTTTTCCTTTCCTTTTTTTTTTTTTTTTTTGCAGTTTTTGGCCAGGGCTGAGGTTGAACCTGCCACCTCCGGTAATGGGGCAAACGCCTTACTCCTTTGAGCCACAGGCGCTGCCCTGGCCTGAACTTTTTAATGGTTCCTGTTTCCTTTTCTAAACTCAGCCCATCCCAGAGATACAGCCTCCAATCTCTCTCACTCATGATTCATGTTCCTGGCTCCCAGCGCATGGAAGTCTACTCCTCCAAGTGTGCTCGCTACCAGGCCTGCCCCTGCTCCTGAAACCTCCGTGCTAGCCAGAGCCTTTCTCTCCTAGGAAAGGAGGGCAGGGAAATTGTACTTGGGAGCTTAATTGTTGTTGGGACCTCATCGACAGAGCTCACACATTAACCAGGAGGGAAATTCAGCACTGAGAACTTGATCATGGAAACAGTTTTATTAGAATGTCTCCAGAGTCTTTAGCCAAGTAGATATGTAACCTGGAAAACACAGAGGCAATAGATAGCAAAACCAAATGTCCATCTAGGGACAAAATCTTAGGCACAGGAACTTGGTCTATTTTGTTGATACTTAGTAATCAAATAATAGTAGCCTATGATTAATAAAATCAAGGAATATACGTGCTATCTTTTGCACTTTCTCTCAATAAACCACTACAACAATAATCATCTGGGTGATTATAACGTTGAATCACACTGTTTATAATGATTTAATAAATGGGATTATATACCATTATCTTTACATAAATGTCGAAAGTGTCCAGCCAGTATTTGATCAGCAAAGGTCAAATTTCAAAGCATACACAGTTAATCATTGATATTTGTATTATACACACATACACACGTGCCCCTGCACAGAGAAATGAAATTTAGTGGAAATTAAAATTCTTCATCAGAAATCAGATCAGTCACAAAGAAACTATTTTATACTGTGATTGAAAAATATATAACACCTCTATTTGAGTACATTGACAATAAAGAAATGGAAAATATTTTATTGATTTTAGAGGAAGTCACTTAAAAAATTCTCAAATATATATGCTTCCTAATAATCTTAACATTTAAGTATCACAAAAAACAAGTACAGGTAAACTGTGTTACAATAACTAACAAAAGATGTCAATTAAATAATGTTATATTTGAAATAATTAAAACATGCAATAGGGCTATGAAACATCCTAGGACTGCCAATGAAATCTGTTCAAATCTTCTTTCTGTAGGGCTTTTGTACTGTTTGTCAATCCTACTAACAGTTGCAGTAATATAGTCTCAGTGGAGGAGTTGTTAGCAACTACAGTTTATGCTCAAACTTGGTCATTCCATTAACTTACAATGAGCCTGAGTCCTGAATGTCTCAGTACTTCTATAGTTGGTATTTTATAGGTGGTGGGAGAGAGAATCTCCAAGTACCTTAAAGGCAGTACTGTCTAAGTCCTGCCTTCTTTTCTAAATCCATTAGGAGCCATTTATAACAATCACTGAAAAAACAAGGTCACTCTTATGTCTTCCTTATGAGAAGTGCTCACCCTTAGAAAGACATTAAAAAATGTGACTTTACAAAGTATACTTTGCTAATCAGCCTGCAGGAAACCAGAGAATTTATGTAAACCTATGCCAATGCCAATTACATTATTATATGACATTCCCAACAGCAGGTACCTGCAGTAAAGTTTTCTGCTTTTAGAACACTTTACCCCCCCCCACACACACACACAAATTTGTATCTTTGGATGAGAGATTTTATACAAAGTAATCTTCTGTACTTACAGCTTTATATCTGAGTTCATAATCATATTCTAGTCACATAGTTGTCATTGGCTACATTGAACATCTCTTTAACTCACCAAGTAAAATATAAACTAACCTTTATTTTGAGAAATAAAAAAGACAATATTTGTTCTTGATACTTTCTATCTTAAAATAAACCAGTGAGTTGCTCCACATTTTCCAACATACTTAGCATTAATGCTCCTCAAATGAGAAGCCAGAGGATATTTTGAGTGTATATACTTATCCCTACTATGATACTTTTACATCCTTTAAATAAAATACTGATAAGCTAGTCTTAAGAGAAAATGTCAAGTACTCATCTCATAATTATGTCATTATATGGAATCAAATGCTTAGCTATTTCTCATAACCCTGGAGCTTCTTCTTTGAGTGCCCAAATCTCTCTAATATTAAACAAAAGGGCATTCTTAGAGATACTCACAGGAATGTATTAACAGGAAAATGTGGGCTGATGGGTGGGTTTGCATGTGTACATTTATATGTACATGTATCTACTTCAGAGCATCAGCTCAAAATCATTTTTCAACTACTCTTAACAATTTCTGCTTATGTTTACAAATGTTCTCACCATACTTAATGAATTCACATAAAATGAATTATTTAAAGGCACCCCTGTGTCTGGGTATATGCATTCTTTTGGCTGTGCATAAAGAATAGTACTTCAAAAATGAAAAACTACCAGTCTTTCAGACATAGGCTGCTAAGGCCTCATGAGGCAAATAATGGTTTCATGGCTCAATAAATAATGTAGTCTTTTATCCTTGTTTTGATTTGAAAACATTTCTCTCTCAATAACATTCTACACATTGTATGCAACCTCATAGCTTCCCGAAGTGCCACATAATTCCAAGGAAAACGTAGGAGGAGCACATTCATATGCATGTTTTGATACGTAAAACCCTGTGGAGAGAACTGGAAACATCTTGCTGCTATTACACATGCAGCATGCTCCCACACTGGGTGCTCAGTTCCACCGGAGCATCTCCAGTGAGCCAGTCGATTTTAAAGCAATCAACTGAAATACCTACATCTTGAGTGACCTGAATTTATACAAAATGGTCCTGCTTCATATTTTGAAACTTCATTTTTGTTCTCTCAAAAAAACACACAAAAGAAGGATTTTGAAATAAGACTTTAGGTATCTGACAATGCAAAAACCTGACAATGCAATTATCAGATTAATCAAAATAGCTAAAATATCAATTATGTGTTTACATTTAAGTAGATCTATTGAAAAGGAGAATATATAAGGTTTAGGGAAGTGTTGCAAGTTATATCATATGAATTGTAATACCAACGGTATACTTTATGTGCATTTATTTAAAACAGAATAAAAATATGTAAATTGCAATTTGAAAAGCCAATGTATATATCTGATCATGCGCTAAATTGACAAAATAATTTAAAATAAAGGAAATTCTTTCATGATAATTGATTTGCAATTTTTTTCAGAAAAATGAAAAAAGAATATTTCAGGGTTTTTAATTGTAACACTATATAAAGAAAGAAATTTTTTCATGTTATTAAATACAATTAAATTGATAAAATACTCTAGCATTGAAATAATGAAAACTTTACCTTTTTAAAGTGAGACACTAACAAAAGAATTAGTATGGAATATGTTCTGGTTGAAATTTTCAAAGGAATGGTAAGCATTATTTTATACAGAATACACGTAACCTCATGAAACATTGTAAAGTCTAAAGAAGTATACTATAAGATGAGGAATGATATTGTAAATAAGCAAATATACTTTATAGAATCTTTTACTATGTCTCAAAAAACTGTGCAGAAACAATTGATATAACCAAAGCATTTGTTCCCCTATAATATTCTGAAGTAATAAAATACAAAAATTAAAATTATAAAAATGAATTTTAAAATATTTTAAGGAGAGAAATTTTAAAAATTAAAACTCCTTTAATTGCAATTATTATAAAATATATGAATACTTCATATTCACAACAAAGTGTGTTTTGTGTCAAAATATTAATACTTGAACCTATACGATGGTTAACTATTGAGATCATGCTCTCAATTCAGCTTGAGTCTTGCTTATTTTTATTTGAAGTTAAATCTAAAGCACAACATTAAATATTGTCCAAAAGCCTTATTACTGACATTGACAAGTGGTAGGATATTCCATCAATATTAAAATATTAGGTTATTCTGTCATTTTGGTTGGTTTCTGCTTTTTGTTGTTTTAAACGTTATGGTAACTTGTATCTTTAAACATTAATTTTTAGCCATATCTTTAGTTATATTCCCACATTAATTCATTGAAGTAGAATTATAAGCTCAAAAGGCATTACTTTTTAAGGCTTTCAACTCATTTAGCTAAATTGCTTCCTGAAGTGCTGCCAGCCAAGCAGTAAATAAGAGCTTGCATGTAACTGTATCTTCAATAACTTCTAGTGTTATTATGAAAAGCAATTAAAATTTGAAAGAAAAATTTTAGCTCATTATTGCTCACATGTAGATTCTATGGAAGTAATATTTTATTTTTTATACCTTAACTATTTTTATATTTTATAATTTTTCTGCTCATGTCCCATTTTTTTCGACTTTTTAAAATTAAAAATCTTACCTTAATTTTAATTGACAAATTAAAAATCATGCATGTTTATCCTGTACAACATGTTGTTTTCAAATATATACACATGGTGAGATGGCTGCATTGAGCTGATTAACATATGCATTACCTCCCATAGTTATTTTTATTGCGATAACACTTAAAAGTTAGTCTCTGCTCCATTTTTAAGAATTACCAAGCATTGTTATTACCTATAGTCACCATTTTGTACGATAGATCTCTTGAACTTATTTCATCTAAGTAAAACTTTACCTAAAATTTCCTCAACCCCTCTACCACTGATCTATTTTTTCTTTATGCTGAGGACAGTCCATTTCTCCTCAGCTGACTATTTTGAAGTATATGGTCAATTATGATTTGTATGGTCACTATTCTATATTATTAAATGCTGGATATTATTCCTTTGATCTAACTATATATTCAAACCCATTAACAAACTTCTTTTTATGCTTTCCTCTCTCCTCCTCCACATCCCAGCCCCTAGTAACCACTGGTCAGCTCTATACTTCCATAAGATCCGCTTTTATTAGCTCCCATGTATTAAGTGAGAGGATGCGGTATTTGTCCTTCTATGTCTGGTTTATTTCACTTAACGTGATGACCTTTGATTCCATCCATGTTGCTGAAAAAGACATGATTTTATTACTTTTAATTGCTGAAAGACATTCCATGGTGTATATGTATCATACATTCTTTAACCATTCATCTACCATTGAACACCAAGGTTGATTCCAAATCATAGCTATTGTAAATAGTGCTGCAATAGACATGAGTGTGCAGATATTTCGATAATGTACTGATTTCTTTTTTTTAAATATATACCCAGCAGTGAGATTATTGGATCATACTGTAGTTTTATTCTTGGATTTTTGAGGAACCTCTATGCTACTTTCCATAATCCCTTTGTAAATTTATAGTCTCACCAACTTATGCAGGTGTTTCCCTTTCTCCTCATTTATTATCCTTTTCATAAAAGGCATTTTAACTCAGGCAAGTTGGTATCTCATGGTGGTTTCTGGTTATATTTCTCTAATGATTAGTAATACTGAACTTTTTAATATACCTGTTGTACATCTTTATGCCATCTTTTAAGACATGTATTTTCAAATCTTGTGTATATTTTTAATAAGATGATGTAATTGTTTCGCTTTTGAGTTCTTTATATATATATTGACTATTAATCCCTTGTTGGATTAATTGTGTGCACTTTTTCCGATTCTGTAGGTTATCTTTACTTTGTTGACTGTTCCCTGTGGCCTGCAGAAGCTTTTTAGCTTGATGTGGTTTCATCTGTCTATTTTAGTTATGTTGTCTGTGCTTTTCAGGCCTAAACCCCCAAATATTTGTCCAGATCAATGTTCTAAAGCATTGCCACAATGTTCTCCTCTAGATGTTTTATGGTTCCATGTCTTTGATATGTCTTTAACCCTTTTTTGGTTTGATTTTTGTATATGATAATAGATTAGGGTCTATCTTAATTCCTTTGCATATAGTAATATAATTTCCCTAGCACCTCTTTCCCTCTTGACATTCTGGTTTTGATGAAATTGTACATTCTTGATACTGTGTTGGAAATGAATGGATTTATTTTTGGGCTCTCTATTCTTTTCACTAGTCTGTCTATTTTTATGCCAGCACCATGTTGTATTGATTAGTATAGATTGGTAGTATATTTTGAAGTCCAGTAGTGTCTGCATTTGTTTTGTTCTAGATTTGTTCATTTTGCTTAAGATTGCTCTGGATATTTTGAGGCTTTTCTGGTTCTACACAAGTTTTGGAATGTTTTCTATTTCTATAAAGAATGTCATTAATATTGACATTTTAATAGTATTGATATTTTTGTATTGCAATTTAGTTTCAATTTCATTTATGTCTTCTAAGTTTTTTTTTTTTATTAAATCATAGCTGTGTACATTAATGCAATCAAGGGGTACAATGTGCTGGCTTCATATACAATCTGAAATATTTTCATCAAACTATTTAACATAGCCTTCATGGCATTTTCTTAGTTATTATATGAAGACATTTGTATTCTGCATTTAGTAAGTTTCATCTGTACCCTTCTAAGATGCACCATAGGTGTGGCTCCACCAGTTACCTTCCCTTCACCCATCCTCCCTCCTCCCCTCCTTTGCCCCTTTCCCCATATTCTTGTGCTATAATTGAGTTATAGCCTTCATATGAAAGCTGTAAATTAGCTTCATAGTAGGGCTGAGTACATTGGATACTTTTTCTTCCATTCTTGAGATACTTTGCTAACAAGAATATGTTCCAGCTCCATTCATGTAAACATGAAAGGGGTAAAGTCTCCATCTTTCTTTAAGGCTGCATAATATTCCATGGTAAACATGTACCACAATTTATTAATCCATTCATGGATCGATGGGCACTTGGGCTTCTTCCATGACTTAGCAATTATGAATTGGGCTGCAATAAACATTCTGGTACAGATATCTTTGTTATAATGTGGTTTTTGGTCTTCTGGGTATATACCTAGTAAAGGAATTATAGGATAAAATGGCAGTTCTATTTTTAGATCTCTAAGTATTCTCCAAACATCCTTCCAAAAGGAATATATTAGTTTTCATTCCCACCAGCCATGTAGAAGTGTTCCCTTTTCTCCACATCCATCCCAACATCTCTAGTTTGGGGATTTTGTTATGTGGGTCAATCTTGCTGGAATTAGATGATATCTCAAAGTAGTTTTGATTTGCATTTCCCTGATGATTAAGGATGATGAGCTTTTGTTCATGTATCTGTAGGCTGTGTACCTGTCTTCTTTGGAGAAGTTTCTCTTCAAGGCCTTTGCCCACCCTGAGAGGGAATCACTTGTTCTTTTCTTGCTAATATGTTTGAGTTCTCTGTGGATTCTTATTATTAAACCTTTGTCGGAGGCATAACCTGCAAATATTTTCTCCCATTCTGAGGACTGTCTGCTTGCTATACTTACTGTGTTCTTGGCTGTGTAGAAGCTTTTTAGTTTGTTCAGCTCCCAGTAGTATATTTTTGATACTGCTTCAATTGCCTGGGGAGCCCTCCTCATAAAATATTCACCCAGTCCAATTCCTTCAAGAGTTTTCCTGTATTTTCTTCTAGTATTTTTATAGTTTCATGTCTTAAATTTTAGATTTTTAAAATTTATTTCCTTCTACTAATTTTCAGTTTTGTTTCTTCTTGCTATTCTGGTTCCTTGAGGTGCAAGAATAGAGTGTTTCTTGAAATATAGCAAGAATACTTAGGAAAATACATAGAAAAGCTTTAGAATTTAATCACATTTTTGGCTTGCTGGACTAAACAGAAGACCACTTGCTTCTGAATTTTTAGAAAATAAATCCTTCTTTATATTCAAATTACTTTAATTAAGTAAGAAGTACTGAAAAAAAACAAAAGAATGACAAAGAATGGCTTAATAAACTACCTCATGCAGACAAAAATCTATAGTTAAGAGAGTTACAGTTTATAGAGGTGCTGACAGATTCTTGGTGAAACTCAATTGCTTTTTATAACCTTTTCCCATCCTTGTTGTGTAGATTCTATTTTCAATATTTTTCACAACATGAAAATATATCTCTATATAATATCTCCAAGGGTTATATTCACCTTTCAAGTAGACAGAAATAGAAAGGAGAGAGGAGCAAAATGCCCATGAGCATGCCAACTGAGACTACTCCTTTCTAAAACCTCTTCCAGAATGAGGGAGGGTGTGGAAGAGCAGAGAGAGGGAAGGAGCGAGGGGGGTGGGGCCTTGGTGTGTGCCACACCTTTCAAGGGGCAAAACACAATTATAAGAGGGACTTTATCTAACAAATGCAATCAGTGTTATCTGGTTTCTTGTACCCTCAATCAATCCCCCACAATAATAAAATATATATATATATATGAAAACATTTTTTTTTTAAAGAAAGACTCTTCCAGAAGATTCTTAGATTCTGCTTGCCGGAGTTGGAGTATATGACCTCTCTAGTCTCAGGAAAGTGGTTAGAGAAGTCTATTGTATATGAGATTTGTCACAGTCAACTAAATTTTCTTGCCACTCACTCTGCATTGGCATTTTCTGTTACAAACATGGTTAAGCGGCAAAGATTTTTATCAGCAAATGAAAAACGGAATTGGAAAAGGGCTGGAATAATACAAGTGCTCAGCTCAAATTTCTTGATGAAACAAGAAATACAAGACTAAGAAAATGACTAATTATGAAAAGATAATGAATAGAAGAAAAGAACATTATTTTCAGCACTTGAAAGATGGGGGGAAAGTCTCTCACCTTCACGGGGAAAGGAGGAAATATGAGTGACCATGATTTATAGGGATGGAAAGTCCCATATCTTCTAAACTAAGACTAAGAAACTCTAGAAGAAGAAATTATTTAAAAGAATTGCCTCAGAAGAGTGAGACTGCAGGTGCCCAGAAGACCAAAAATTGAGGAGGGAGGTGACAATGTGGGAACTGAGGAAAATATAGCTTTCATTTTATGCCTTTCCTTACTATTTTATTTTTCAGAAACAATATTATTGTATTAACGTGAAAATTTTGATCAGTGGAAAATTTTCAAAGAATGCCACAGATAAACAGATATTTCATTTTACATTTAAATAATCCTGGAAAATTCTTTTACTTCACTTCTGCTGTGCATTAAATAGACAATCAAATATGTCTGACCTTAAATCACTGGCAAGAACATTTCTGAATTATTTAACACTAAATTGCCTTGCAGCTTGTGACTAGATTGAAATGTATTAAATGTTCTTTTTCCTTGTAATTTAATTTAAAATCTGTGGGTGTACAGTCACAATTTTAGTTTAATATCTTTAACTTTGCATTGATTGTTATGATAAAACATTAATTGGTATTCCTAAAAATAACTTTTGTAGGTAATCAAGTAATTGGCCACATATTGTCTCATGTTTTTCCTTAATGTTTCCAAAGACAAATAATCTTTAATAATAACAATAACAATAACATCTCCTGTAGTGCTATAATTGTTTCTTATCTCAATGCCAATGCTAAACAAACCAAAATTATTTCTTCCTATTTGACTTACTTGTACTATACAGTCTCTTTTATTTATATATGAAATACATTCAAATGGGTGCTATAAATATTGCAATGGCTAGTTCCTATTTTTGTAAAAATGCAGTAACTAAATTTTCAAGGATTTTTTTTTTTTTTTGAGACAGTCTCACTTTGGCACCCTCAGTAGAAGGGCCTGGCATCACAGTCACTCAAACTCTTGGGCTCAAGCGATTCTCTTGTCACAGCCTACCAAGTATCTGGGACTACAGGTGCCCACCACAATGCCTGGCCATTTTTAGAGATGAGGTCTCGCTCTGGCTCAGGTTGTTTCCCGAAACTGTGAGTTCAGGCAATCTACCCACCTTGGCCTCCCAGAGTGCTAGGATTATAGGCGTGAGCCGCTGTTCCTGGCCCCAGGGATTTTCTATGTTCAAACAAAAAAAGTAGACGTTAAATTTTATGCATATTGTTTCTTTTATTTCAATTAATTTTATTGACTTCCAAATTTTCAACTGTGATTCTATTTTTAGTACCTGTTTCTTATACTTAAGATCCTAAAATATGAACCATTCATTGGTAAAGTTAACGATTTTGCAACAAGGAAGCGTACACATTGACAAAGAATGAAATATATAATATATGGCTCTACCAACCAAATAAACTGTTTAAAGTATCAGTGATAATGATGGGATAGATATTATGATTGTCTACTTGATATTTGTTATGCTCCTTTGATAAAATGAATAAATAAGTAAATAAATTACAGTTTGGTTAGAGATGACAATATATCCAACCCAAATAAAAATGGATATAATTGAGCATAAGCAGCCATCTTGCTTCATATGGAAGAAGCAAAAAAAAGTCAAACATATCAGGTATTTGGGGTTAATGACCTGAAGTGAGCAATCTTCAAATTCAGATTTCTTTGTAATAGATTAATTCTTTTTTTTTTTTTTTTTGGAGACAGAGTCTCACTTTGTCACTCCTGGTAGAATGCTCTGGTGTCACAGCTCATAGCAACCTCCAACTATTGGGCTCATGCATTTCCCTTGTCTCAGCCTCCCAAGTAGCTGGGACTGCAGGTGCCCACCCCAAAGCCTGGCTATTTTTTGGTTGTGCTTGTCATTGTTATTTGTCAGGTCTGGGCTGGATGTGAACCCGCCAGCTCTGTGTATGCACTCTAGCCACTGAGCTACAGGCACCACTTTAAGTCATTAATGATGAATGTTTTTGTAATTTCACACTTTGCCTAACTCCTTCAGAATAATTATATTATACATAGTGCAGATGAGGCAAAAATAAAATTTTTTCACTTGACTTATGTTTGCAGATAAGGATACTTTTTGCAATGTTACCCTTGAACAAAATTGAAAGTAATATCTCAGTTTATCCAGTTACATATTATACAAAAAAAGCAAAGGAATAAAGTAAAGAAATATAATGATGTCTCCAGGCAGAAAGAGATTCAAAGGGATATATGGTGAATTCATAATATAGGTATAGCTTGTACATGTAGTTAACTCTGTTATTATTGAGAGTGTTGCTTAAGAATTACTTATTAAAAAAAAAGAACTCAAGTAACCAGAGTTTTAATGGCAATGTTCATATAAGACATATGACATCCTATGGAAGAATGCAGAAAGCTACCAAAGTTTCATCACATGGCAGAGGGTATAAAGGCCAGGCCAAGTAAGTTTAGGGTAAGGATGAGTTAGTAGTCTTCAAATTTAGAAGGAATAACAAAATAAGAATTTGGTGATTGTAAAATGTTGACAAAGACTTTTAGACATATGGCACCAAAAAAACCTAATTCAGTATAATCTTTTCTCACTAGAAATTGATGTGATATAGGACAAAATAAAACTGGAATAAATAAATAAGTGAATATTATAACTAAGATTGAAGCAAAGAAACGTCTGTTCACTAGAAATGAATAGAAAGCTGTCAGAAGATGCCCCTTGTACTCTCTCGTGGGCGTTTTGGAGGAGATATACTCCAGGAGCAAAGTAAGGGCTCCTGCTAAAAGTGAGAAAAACCTTTAGGTACTCACAGTATCCATGGGTTGGAGAACCTGTATTTTGTTTCTCAGATAAACATTTTGAAACTATTTGTCTGATTCTTTGAGTGGTAAAAACAGCCATCTCTGAGCCAAAGAACTTAGGCTAGCACCATGCAGGGATACAGGCAGGGTTGGCTGCAAGATTTGCTATGCTTAGTGCAAAATGAAAAGGCAAGGCCACTTGCTCACAAAACATGAAAAAAGCACCATCAAAATCACTCAACTGTGTGTATAAAACTTGTTTTCTCCCATAATCTATTTTTTGACCTTTTATGTTACCTGTATTCTCTACTAAGGTCTTTCTAGGAAGGAAAAAACCCTAAAGTTTAAATCCTTAGCAAGAATTTTGCACTTCATTTGCATAGTGTCTGGTGATAGTTTTAAATGTAAATATGAATGTTTGATTAGTATGAGGAATCACAGTAATTAAATTAGTGATTCATACCTCATATGGATTGCATTCCAGGAGAAGAGATGAAACCACACAACATGAACTTCACTGCTTTCACTTCTCTTCCTGATACAAACACATTCCACCACCACTTCACCTAATTATACTGACAACTGAAAGAGCTCCAAAATGAATAGGAACAATGACCTGTCCTAGCTTTCCCTTTCCTTCTGTGTCATTATTTTCAGAGTCAGCAGTTGAGCAGATATAGGGAATTATCATAAGTAACTGAGGTGCTTATGCTAGTGCTCCTTGGTCACAATGTCTCTTAGAATGCCTTTTGTTTCTTCTGTTTGAAGCAAGCTCTCGTTTGAACAGAATGGGTGGCCTCTTTGGGGTTGTCAATGCTCCTGCTTAATCACCTGTCTATGTAACCTGCTTTGCTTGCTTTGAGTTTTGTTGACTTCCATGCATCTTGGATTGCATAAGTCATGAGCTCCTGGGGTGTCATGAGTGCCATATGTGACCAGGGCAGTGACCAGGGCTCGCTATTTGGTGCCTATCTCCTTTGCACCATTGTTCCACCCCACTTCACTTACAAGACACATTTCGAAGATAAAAAATGATCAAAATTCTTGAAAAATAGCAGCAGAATATTAACTAAGCATAGAGCTCTTCTGAGGGCAGGGCCACCCGAGACTAAATAACTAACAGATCTCGATGCAAAGCTCATGAAACCAGCTTTGGGTTGAGGGTCAATATCCTGCCTGCAAAGTATCAGCAGTGAAAATCAAATAGTGAACCTAATAACAGACTGGAATTATTGAAACCACTGGGAATTTGCAGGAGGAAGCAAATATCAAACTCCTATAGGAAGTAATAGTGGAAAATAATCAAGTCACTTGTTTTTCTCTAATAATAAAAACATTGTTTAAATAGCCATGTATCGATAGAGCCAAAAACCCACTGGAATGTTATATAATGAATTTCTATTTTTTTTAAAAAGATATTGAATTACAATAAACTAAGGATGCCAAAATGAATACAAATTTTAGGAGATATTATCTATGTATTACTTTTTGAAACTGAATTGAATTTACAGTAATATTATGTTCACTCAAAAGATGGCATTAATCAAACGAATGCTAGGGTCACCGTGAGACAGGCAGGGCAATGAAAGCGGCAGAAGCACCATTGTCATCTGAGGAGCGCAGACCGTTTGAAGTGGTATTGGAAATTCTAGACCACTGTGGCAGTGCAGCCCTGCGGGCGTGGGACTGCAACAGAACCTCCCCCCGGCCTAAATGCACACATTCAGGGTGAGTGCGACGCACGGGGCTGTGTGATGTGCACCAGGGAAGGTCCTGGAGGCCCCGCACAGTGAACAGTCCCGCTGCCTGTGCTGTGGTGTTGGAACCGTTCTCACGCTCACCACAGAAGCCTACGGAGCAAGGTGCCCTCCAGACAGGGGTTAGCAGAACAAGCACGGGGCGCGTTCTTCAAAAAGCCAAGCAAAAAGTTTTCATCCCCAGATTATTAGATGCACTGAGACATGAGGGTTTACCTTGGGGAGAATTTGCCAGGACAATGGAGAGAAGAAAGAGGTGCACCTGAGTCTCCCGCACGCTCTTCTGATTTAACACCCCTGGACTTCTACCTCTGTGGTCCCTTAAAGGATGTGGTGGAACGTGGAAAACCTGCTACGCTGGCGGTCCTTCAATAGAAACCCAAACGTCATGCACAGCGATGCAAGTGGACACTGTGGTCAGCATTGCTGGAGGTGTAGTTCACATAATGAAAAGCATCTGGAAGCTGATGGTAACCAGTTGGAATCTTTCCTGGAACTGCAAAAATCAAATGAGATTTGTATTCATCTTTTGTTATCAATATATTTTGAGCCTTACAATTTTAATCCAGTTTTTCCTTTCTTAAAATGTGTATACTTTTTTTGGTACCCTCTGGATAAACATAAAAGTGCATAAATTCATAATCACACTGCAGCTTATAGAACATGCTTGGGTAAGCACAAATGATGAGGTCTGGACATAAAATACTCCCTGTAGCCCAGATACTTCCTTCCTACTAGTGGGAGGAGATGGGGACTCAGACGTCCCCATGGTTGTATGGGCGCATTGTGAAGTTGAAAAATTATAAACTGACCCATTCTCATTCAGAGACTATTTTTATTCTGGATTAAGCTCCTTTGTTAATCACAGGTATTGTAAAGACTTTCCCTGTATTAGTTTGCTAAGGCTGCTGTAATGAAATACCACAAACTGGATGTCTTAAACAACAGAAATTTGTTTCTGACATTTCTAAAGGCTGAAGTCCAAGATCTGGGTATCAGAAGTTTAGTTTTTTTATTGTCTTTACTATTAAATCATAGTTGTGTACAATAGTGCATTCAAGGGTACAATGTGCTGGTTTCATATACAATCTGAACTATTTTCATCAAACTGATTTTCATAGTCTTCCTGGCATTTTCTCAGTTATTATATGAAGACTTTTGTATTCTGCATTTAGCAAGGTTCGCCTGTACCCTTCTAAGATGCACCGTAGGTGTGACCCCACCAATTACTCTCCTTCCACCCCAACCTCCTCTCCCTACCCTTGCCCCTTTCCCCAGAAGTTTAGTTTTGTCTGAGGTCTGCAGATGGCCGTCTTACTAAGCCCGGCAGGGTCTTCCTGTGCACACACATCCCTGATATTGCCCTATGTGCCCAAATTCCTGTGCTTATAAAGACAAAAGTCACATGGGGTTGGGGCCTGACATATTTAACTTTAGTCACCTCTCTAAATATCGTCCCAATTGGGGACACTGGGCCTTAGGGTGCCAACAAATTTTGAGGGGGACATAATTCAGCCCATAAAATTCCCTTTTTATATAGTTTTCATCCTTTGGCCACTTACTTCCTTTAACTATTGAATTTCTAGAAATTAATTGTATTTTTCAATTTTACTCTATTCTATAGACAGTTTCGTATGAGTGTGAAAAGAATATATATTCTACAATTGAATACAAGTTGTTATATATGTAAATTGGGTTAAGTTTGTTCACTACATTCTTGGTTTGTGTTTTTCCTGATTTTTTTTTAATCATTCCTGAGAGATGTTTGCTGAAAGCTCCCACCCTGATTTGGAGTTCATCTATTTTTGTCTTTAGCTTTGTCAGTTTCTGATGTTTTCTTTGGAGGCTATGTTGTTAGATGCAGACAGATGTAGAACCAGCACATCTTTCTTTTGTTAATTACAAAATATCACATTGTTCATTTGTTTATTTTGAAATAAGTTCAGAATGATAGGAAAGCTGCAAGAGCTTCTTGACAAATACAAATAACTGCCATATTCCATTTTCTCAGAGAACTCTTCAGGACTTCCCAGCTGGTGTCCTTTACAAAGGCAGATTGAATGCCAGGGCCATGAACTGCCCTTCATTGTCGAATCTCCCTAGGCTTCTCCAATCTGGAATGGTTCATCATTCCTTCCTTCCCAAATTCAGAATCTTGCGAGCTACTATTTATACTCACAGGAAAGCCCTTGAGATTTACTGAAAATATTTAGTATATTTGCATATTAAGTCAGCACACAGCAGAAGCGGGGTACTTTTCTACCCTAGAATGAACAACACATAATCATAAACCTTTGAAAGGAAATCACGTGTTACACCAGATGGCTGAGGGGATTTTGAGTGGCGGAAGTGAAATTTTCTATATCCATGTTGATTTCCAGTTGCATCTGCTTCCGAATATCAATATAGAACAGGATGGCAACATACCACAGTTACATAGGAATTTACACCATACTTTCACATAATAAATGAAATATCTGAAACAATTATGTAAGTCGGTAGGGCATGGATTATTCCCATTTTACATATGAGGAAGTGAAAGTTTATGGCTAATGTCCCTTTTATAAAAGCATGCATTTATTACTTTATTGACTAGCTGAATTCAAGGAGTAAAAACAGTTAAGATTTCCTCTTCTCCTCCCTGACCAGGTTCCATCTTATCTTCTAAAAGAAGATTTTCTAATCACATTAGTTTGAAGACTTTGTAATCACTGATTAATCTGTTCACATGGGCAGAGAGAGCCCTCCGGGTAACTTTCTAATCATCTTCAATTACAATAACAAGTTCCATTTTAATAAACATGACTCACGTATATGCACTAAATAGAACGGACCAGCAAAGTCAATATTACAAACTGACGTCTCATTCAATATTTACTCTCCCCGTCCCTCTGTCACTTTCCATCAGTTTAGGCCTCCGTGTCTGGATTGGGTGTCGTCTCTGTAGTTTAAATCTTCTTCCTTCCCTAGCTTCCCTCTTGTCAGGATGGGAGCAGAGATGATTAGAGAAAACCAGCCCTAAGATATAATTAAGATAATGATTTTTTTTAAATTTCTTTCTGTGTGACTAAGACATGATGGTTGCTGATGCCTGTTTGTCACACGAGTTTAAATTCCAGACTTTTGGGGAGTATAGAAGAGACTGTTTGTAAGAACTGGCAGCTCCACCTGGATATTTTCCTACACAGTTCCTGACATAAACAATAACCTATTACCACTGTGAACCCTTTCTGCTATAGTGTATGACTTTCACTTCTATTTTCTGGGGCTCTCTCATCCTGGCAGGTCTTCTTGTGGACAGAACACCTTCAAGGTGCTTGTGTTAGCTTCCTATCACTGCGTACAGATTACCACCAACTCACAACAGGAATTTATTGTCTCACAGCTGCTTTGGGTGAAGAGCCTAGGCAGGCCCTGTTGGGTTTCTCTCTCAGGGTCTCAAAAGGCTGAGATATAAATACGAGAAGGGTGGGATTCTCATTTAGAGTCTCACATAGGTAAGAATCTATTTCCAAGTTTTCTAGAATTTTTGGAAATTTATTTCCTTATGTCCTTAGCACTTAGAGACTCAGTTTCTTGCTGGCTATGAGCTGGAGGCTGCCCTCAGCTTCTACAGGTCACCTGCAGTTCCTTGCCCACATGGAATTCCTCAACCAGCAAGGAGAATATCTAGAGCTGTCTGGTAGTGAGACAAAGTCTTCTATAACATAGTCACAGGATTTATATCTTGTGCACGTCACAGATTCTGCCCATACTCTTCTGTTTATGTAAGATTTTGACTACCAGAAGACAGAAAACACTGGGAGTCCCCTTAGGGTCTGTTCACTATAGTGGCTAAATTCCATTTGTCATCTGTCACCCCCATTTGGTCCTTGGGAACTTCTGGATTCTTGACATACTACACTGGGTCACAAGGGGCTCTTTTGAGAGCCTGTCTCATCCTTGTCTTCTCGGGCTACGAGAATTTACTAAGTAAGACGTAGGCATCCATTTACAGATTTCCCAGGGTCTTAGCAGAGGCTCTTACAAAATGCCACTCTTACATCTAATTCAAGCTTTGTTTCTCACAACCCTACTTAAACCTTATTCTGGGGACAGAACAGAAATGGGCACTTGTGTTTCTGCAGCTCAGGATCATCTACCTAGTCACTCTGATTGGTTTCCGGGAAGCCGTATTTTCTTGCCAGGTTTGCAGGAAGATTGGGAGAGGACATTAAGCCACTACTTTTATCCTAGGATTCTTTAAAATGATGCGCTCCCTTTTGCATTTTTCTAAGTTGTCTCATTTTTCCCTTTCCCAGGCTGGTTGGTAACGTGTAGGTGAGAGCTCTCTGTGGGGCAGGCGGCCCTTCCAAAGTCTGCCTGTGATTTTTGCCTTCTGGGATCCAAATCCGTGTAAAACTCCCTGTGCTACAGTGTGGGTCGGACCTCCTGACTCAGCTCGAGTGAACGGCACATGGCAAAAACGATGAGATGTCATTACTGAAACTAGGTCACAAAAACACTCTGACTTCTGTGTTGTTTATGTTTCTCTCTGCTCTCTTAGAGACATGAGCTGTCGTGTTTGACCTGCATTATGGAAAGGTCCACAGAGCAAGTAACTGATGTCTCCAGCTGACAATCTGGAGGTCTCTCCACCCTGTGAATGAGCTCAGACACAGATTAACTTTGAGTGTACTGTGGTCTGGTTGATGTCTTGCCTGGATTATAGGACCCTGAGCCAGAAGCATCCAGCAAAACCATGATTATACTCATGACCTGTGGACAATGAACTCATCGTTTGAAGTCACTAAGTTTTATTTTGCAGCAGTAATCAAATACACTGTGCTCTGTGAGCAACTACCCCCACAGCCCGCTGGGTGGCTATGACTTCACAAAGTTTCCTTTTAACTCACACACAGGCTAATGGCTCTGCTCTATCTTGAATCCTGACTATGAGCTCTAGAAACAGCTGTGGCAGTGGACAGTGGCGTGGTCAGACGTGGGGTGGAAAGATTTTCAATAACCAAGTCTGTAGGTGGACTTTATCACTTCTCTTTACATCTTTGTTGCAAAATCCCAGATACCTGCCCCCATATAATTGCAGGTGAGGGTGAGAACAGCTGAGAAGCACAGGAGTGATGGTGTGTACCCACGATCTCGTCCTGGAGGGGTGGCCACCTTTCAGGAAGCCGTGGCTGTGTCTCTGAGGGTTCCTTACTGCTTTCTTTCTCGCTCACAGATACTTGTGCTTATTTTTCTCAGCTTGGGGAATGACAGGAAAGCGTGAGACAATAGGAATTGTTCATTTGCAAGAGCTGTATACTGCACGCAGATTTCCTACCCCATGGAGTCCTTAACTCGAGATGGGTAATCTTAGAATTGCCTTCTACTTTGGGGCAAGTATCGATCAAAACACTTAACATGTGGAGGAAGCCCAGCATGACTTGGCTCCAGTCTTCTCTGATCCCAGCCCTTCAGCCACGGTGACCATAATTCACTTTATCACATTCTCTATGTTCTTTGTCTTGTCTCAACTTTCACCACACTTCTGTGATTTTTCTCCTGACCTGCTTTAACATCACCAAATCTCAGCAAATCTGCTACTTCCATAGGTAAACGCTCCCTGACTCCCCACCTTGAGCAGGTTTCCCCGGTACTCACACCAGTGACGCCTTCCCTTTTCTGTTCTACTCTCTGTTGGTGTTTATAGCCACGTGTATTTGTGACAATCTTTGGTTAACGTTTATCTTCCCTTTTAAATTGTTAGAGCCCTGAGATTAGACACTGCGTTTTGCGCAAGATAATGTCTTTGATGCTTAACAAGCATATTCTTCATAAATATTTTTGATTGATTGAATAAATTAATGAATAATCTTAGACAAATCTCATTAACCTTATTTCTAAATTGGGAAGGTTTCTAAGGCCGGTTAGAGACCCAACAACGTCAGCTGTAAAGCAGGGACCGCCAGGGAATGTTGACATGGGGATAAATGTAAGAATTTTCTTTAAAGGGGAGCCCATTCTTTTGGGCTGAATGATTTTCCTCTTGGAGGAATGTTTCTCTCACCACAACATGACTCAAGCACAGATGGGGCACTTGTCTGCTACTCTCTGTGGGTCGAGGGCGAGAACTGACCTATGGGCAGAATTCTGACCAGTGTTGATTAACCCACTTTCTCCCCTCCTCAGACCTAATTTTGTCCTATTACATTTTGTGATTTGAAGAAAGGGAAAAATGCCTGAGTAATATTTTTAAATGGCACTTATTCCATTTATTTTTTTCTCCTATTGACTTACTTTTCCCCAAGAGTTCTGTCCTCGAATGATTTTCTTTCCCTCTGACTTTGTGTGTGTCCCTGTGTCTGTGATGTTGAATACTTTTTTTTCAAGTTCAATATTCAGTTGAAATAAAGTAAAGGTGGCTTAGAATCAATCTGGGAGGAGGGGATAGGAACTCATAAAAGCACAACGCACAAGCTTTTATTTACTGGGTACTATTCTTTCTCTCTCCCCCTGTCTGCTCACCCCTTCTTGCCCCTACACCTTGTATCCCAACACCCACTTGCTAAATCTTTATCAAATCTTCATGGAAGAGAATGAATGGTAGGAAATCACAAAAGGGCTGGCCTGGAATTATAACCTGGAAGGGAGGGATAGAAATCCACCTGCAGCAACTATAAAGATAAAATATCCATGAATAAAAATGAAAAAGAAATGTGAAAAAAAAGAAATCCACCTGCATTGGAGTCCTCGTTATACGTGAGGAGCTATCCATTCATCACCTCATTTAATTCTCACAACGGCCCTGCGCTGTGGGGAAGCACAGGGATATCTCCATTTTCTAGATGAAGACATTGAGGTTTAGAAAAGGTGAATGTTATGCCCTTGGTTAAACTGCGGGTCTGTGTCAGAGCTGGAATTTTTTATTTTTATTTTTTCTATTTATTTTTATATTGAATCATAGCTGTGTACATTAGTGCAATCAAGGGGTACAATGTGCTGGTTTCATATACAATCTGAACTATTTTCATCAAACTGATTAACATAGCCTTCATGGCATTTTCTTATTTATTGTATGAAGACATTTTGTATTCTGCATGTAGTAAGCTGGAATTTAAATGCAGATTTG